>PVIY010005444.1:0-94568 GCA_004026745.1 Myrmecophaga tridactyla
TGGGAGCACCTGGGAAAAGCCATTCTGGCGGGGAGGCAGGTGTGCACAGGCCCCAAGGCAGGAGCGGGCTGGGGCCTTGGAGGCCAGGGTGGGATGGGGGGGCTGGGGGGCTCAGCTGGGCCTGTGGTTCTCACTGTGTACCTCATGGAAGGTCTCGGGCAGGTGAGGACAGGAGAGAGCTGCCATGGTTTATAGTTTATGATTTATGTTTTCAAACCATCGCCCTGGCTGCTGGGAAGGGGGTGGCGTAGATTCCGGGGGTGGTCAGATGGGGCTGGAGTCTGGAGGCGAGCCAGCAGGGCCTGCTGATGCGTTACAAATTGGGGTGGTGGTGAGAGAGAAATAAAGACATCCAGCTCTGGGCCGGGGTAACAGTCGGATAAGGGGGAGGGAGGCCATGCCCCTCCCACCTCCCTCCCTCCCCCTGCCTCCCCTTCCCTTCATTGTAGGAAGCCTCCTTCTCCCCAGAAAGGCCACAGTGTCTCAAGTGGAATATTTGATTGCAAAGCACTTAGCGAAACTCCCTGAGCCAATGCCCTGGAAGGGAGTTGGAAGGACCCCCCTGTCCCCTCGGGGAGCTCCATTTCCACTCCCCTTCTGGGATGGGTTGTCCCAGTGGCACCAGGCACTCATCAGGGTCATTTACTTCCCCAGGGTGCCAGGGAGGTGGGTATGTGACCATGGCCATGGGTGATTTTCCTTAGCAATTCTGCAGGAATGGGGGAAGACGTAGATAAAGGAAAGGGTCCCCAAATCCCAATGATATCTTCTTAAACACACACACACACCCAGCTCTAGGGGCCGCAAAACTTTGGAGCCACATGGGGCTGAGCTCAGGCCCTGGTCCTTCTGCTTCCTTCTGATCTTGAGCTCACTCTTAGGGTCTCAATTCCAAAGCCCGGTGTGGGCAGCACTAGGTAAAAGATAATGTCATTATGGTATGTGCTCTCCCCTCCACTCAGCCCCACCCTCTTCACCGCCCGCTCCATGGAGGCATTGGGAACTGAGAGCAGGCTTCTGGGCTCCAGCTGCCAGGGGCAGAGGTGGGAAGGGCAGAGAGGACATGGGAGGGAGCCGGTCCCCACAGGCTGCTGCAGCAGGGACAGAAGGCTGGCCTGGAAAAGGAGGCGAAGCCTGAGCCTCCGTGCTTGTCCAGGTCTGAGTGGAGACCTCTAAGGAGCCCCGTGGTCCAGGGAGCATGGGGACTTCGGTCACCGGTGGGGAAGGTGGGGGACACGGCCAGCTGGAGACCATGTGGC
Organism: Myrmecophaga tridactyla; assembly: GCA_004026745.1. Lineage (NCBI taxonomy): Eukaryota > Metazoa > Chordata > Mammalia > Pilosa > Myrmecophagidae > Myrmecophaga > Myrmecophaga tridactyla. The sequence continues at coordinate 1,260 of PVIY010005444.1, forward strand.
ACCAGCTCTGTTGAGCCACCCACTGCCAGGGCCCTCTTTTCTCCGAGCGCTCTTCCTGACCAGGCCAGCCAAAAGCCCCCTGGGAAAGCAGGCCTGAGGTCCAGGGGCTGCAGGGACAGCTCCATCAGGCCGGCTCGGCTCTGGCTCCAGCCAGGCAGCAGGCGAGCCCCGGGGCCCCAGCCCTGCCCGTGGAGGTGGAGGGTTTGTGCCAAGAGGGCCCTCGCTGGGGGCAGGAGCCGATGATTCACGCCCCAGTGGAATCTGGCGAGCATGCTGAGATCTGCAGCTACACCGACGAGATCAGACCCTGCCTGATCAAAAGCACAGAAGATGGATGAGGACACAGCAAATGGGCCGGAGCCTCCAGGAGGCAGGTGGGGCGTATCCAAATGCCCACGGGTGCCAGGAGCTGGGGATCAGGATTGACACTGTGGCACTGCGCCACTGCTTCAGGGGGGATGCAGGGGACAAGGCGGAGCCACTGGCAGGGCATTCAGTGCCTGCAAGTTCCGACTTCTGTTAAAATTGGTTACCTGGTTGCTTGACAGGATTCAGGGCCCATGGGCTTCTCTGCCCACAAAACTTGCTCACTAGCTGGTGCACCCAAGAGAAAGGTGGAAGCTGAGGCCTAGAGAAGGGGCTTGTCTGAGCCCACAGACCCCCAGCTCACTAACCAGTGCTCCTTGCCCTACCTTCCCTCCTTCTCCCATAACAGGGACAGAGGCCCTGGCCACCTGGATTCAGTGTTGGTGCTGCAGAGGCACAGGGTTGGAAAACACAAGCCAAGTCCTTTTTCTTGGGTGTACCAGGTAGTGAGCTGGAACAAAGCCCCACCTTCTCCCCAGAATACCCTCACATATTGCTTCTGCCGACAGCACAGCCCCGTTCCCATGCTCTGGCAGATTCTGTGGGCCCTGGTTCCCAGGGGATGAATCCAGCCCAACCCCTGGGGAAGGCAGAATAGCGTCCCCCCACCCCAAGAGGCCCACGTCCAGACTGCTGCTTCCTGGGGGTGGGATTGAGGGGCCAGGGGTGGGCTTGCTTTCAGAATTCATCTGAGTCACCCATTACCGAAGACCTACCCTGTGACCACTCTGTGCTGGATGTAGGGTCCAATAAGGGCCCTGCCCTTGCTGAGTTCACTCTACTGGGAAGACAGACAGGCTCACATACTAGTTAAAATATTGTAAGATGAAATCAAGGGACAGGGTTATTCCAAAGAGAAAGTATTGTTCCCCCCTTGTGGGGAGGAATGTCATCTGAGAAAGCTTTCCAGGATAGCTGGGTTTTGAAGGGTGAATAGGAGTTCACCAGGCAGATGAGAATCTGGGAGAATTTCAGCCAGAGGGACCAACCTGTACAATGGCATAAAGGAAGAAAAACTTGTGGGGAGTTTGGAGACTATAAGCAATTTGGTATTACTGAGGGGAGCAATGTGGGGCAGGGAGTTGGAGATGAGGCCAGAGATAGGCAGGGGCCAGACTGAGGCTCCTGATCTTTATCCTGGGAATTTGAAGTTGTGAAGGGACATGGTCATTTTAGAACAGGTGTGGAAAGGAGAGGGGCAAACAGAGGGACAGGAAATCAATTGGCCACAAAACCAGATGCCCACTGAGAGATGGTGTCCAAGGGTTTTTCCCAAGCAGAACAGAGGTGCAAATACTTCTCCCCACTTGTCAAAAGCAAGACATCTGTTTGCAGCCCAGCCTGGCTGTGCACCAGGACCAGCAACAGCCTGGGACATGTGAACTGTGGGCTACCTCAGAGCACCAGCCAGGAGTTTCTTTGGGCGGGAAAGGAAGCTTCCTGCCTCAAGGCAGTCAATCCCAGAAACCTCAACTCTCTTCCTTTTCTCTTAGAAATTCCAGCATTTGAGAGTCACTCCTTTGACTAGGACATTGCTCATCTGCTCGCTGTGAAATGCAGCTCCTCCAGGCAGCCAGCTCGGTGATGGGGGGAGGGCTGGACCTGGCAGAAGCAGCCTGGATCCCAGTTCCAATTCTGCCTCTGGCTATGTGTCTGGGGAAGGGTGTAATTTCTGCTTTGAGTTTATCTTTGCCAGCCCACGTAGAGAAGTCACCTCCTACCCCGTTCCATCAATGGGGTGACCCTGCTATGAGGGGTCCTCACCAACATGGAAAGGGGGCTCAGAGGGGCTGGATGGCACTTGACTCAAAGCCTTCTCCACCCCCAGGCCCCTCCTCTCAGAGAGGTTAGCAGTTGGGACGTGCTGTGAGGTTCGCCTGCTGGCCCTGGCCCTGGCCCTGGCCCTTGGTGCGTCCTGCCCTCTGCCGGCACTGTGCTGCTTACTGAGAAATGTCCCGGAGTCTCCAGCCACAGAAGTTAACTCTGGTTTGCCACAGGAAGATGGGAAGCTACCACAGGGGTAACGAGCAGCAGCCTGAAGCCCCCGCCCCTCACCCACATGAGGCAAATACTGCTGAGACCTCTTCAAAGAGGAGGAGGCTGAGTGTCCTGGCCCACACCTGGAGTAAGCAATAACTGAATTGACAGGAAGCATGGCCCGGTCCCCCAGGCCCACCTTCCTTGCTGCATTCTACCCCATCTCACCAGCCATCCACAGCTTAGTGAGAATGAGAGCAGGGCACAGAGTTGGTCAAGAGGATGGGCCTGGCCCAGGTCTGGTAGGGGGCACCGGGGGAGGCTGGGGGTGCAGAGGAAGGGCGAAATATGTTGTCCTTCACATGCACACACAGACACACACACAGATACACAAATGCAAACATGAAGGTACACACAAATATACACACACATGCATGCCTTGCACTTGTCACCGGGCCCCAGGCTGATTCTGACGTAGGTTCGTTTGAGGACAGAATCAAGAAGTAGATAACCCTGTCACTTCTTTGGCCAAGCCATCACCAAATGGGAACTCCCCAAAGATTGGCAGCAGGAGAGGCTGGGTGGTACGGGGTGGCTCCCTGTGCAGGGACATGAATCTTAGCAGGACTTTGCCTGGGGCAGGGAGGCCACTAAGAGCCAGGCTCTGGGAGGGGATATGAAGTGTGATACACCTCTGCCTTCTCTGGGGGACATGTGAGTCTCCATGTCAGTTGGGAGGGAGACACTTGGGACCATAAACTGTCCATCACTGAGCTGAGGGTGTGAAGTGGCAGTCAAGGAAGGCTTCCTGGAGGAGGTGACACTGGCTGAGCCTGGTAGACCATACTTTGGGCAGCAGGCAAAGGACCAGAACACAAGTGGGGCAGGGGCTGTTATGGCTTGGCTGAGGGCTTGAGGACCCTAGGCAGAGGATGAGTCCCAAGGGGCAGCAGAGACAAGAGCTAGAAAGGCCTGGAAGGCAGAGCTGAGTTATGCACCCCTCTTGCCGGGCAGGGCTCCTGGGAAAGAATACTTTACTCTGTGGGTGGGCAGGTGACAGCAGGGTGAGGGGAAACAGGCCAGGTGTGTCTGAGACAGAGATCATCTCTGGAACCGCCCCCCAACCTTGGAAGCTAGCACACCCTCTCTCCATGGAATCCCCTGTGGCTATAAGGGCCTCCACTCACATGCCTCTCTGGCCATTGGCACCGACCCACCTACAGCCCAGGGGTGCTTTGAGGGAGTTCATTGTCCAGAGCTCCGGAATGACCCCCTGCCTGAAGAAGTAGCAGATGTGGACTTCAGGGAGGAGAGGAGAAACCTTGGGGGTCCTCAATCCCAGCCTGCCAGGCTCTAGGACCAGCAGCGGGCGGCAGTGCAGGGAGGAGGTGGGGATTCTCCAAGCCCACAGGGCCCAGATGGGCCTGACAGGCCGTGATCTCTGCCAGCCGTCCCCTCGGGACACGTGTGAATTGTCCAAGTCTTGGGATGGTTTCTGTCCCCAGGATGCTCTTGGAGCACCAGGTGGATGGTAAGATCGGGGCGGCATGGCAGAGGGCTGAGGAGAGCCACCCCTTCTGCTGTCTCCGAGGAGCTCACCTCCGAGTGGCAGAAAGGTGCAAGCTTAGTGGGGCCAGTCCACATGGCAGGTGCTGTGGGGTGGACCTAGGCAGAGCCCAGGGTGCAGAGCCAGGGAAGCCATCATGCCAGGTTCACCTGGCGGAGGGGATGGTGTCTTGGGAATAGACGCGTGATGGAGAAGGTGGTCTGGGCAGGAGGGAGGGGATTTCAGAAGGTTCTGCCTGTCATAATGTCAGAGTGGAGGGCAGATAACAGGGCACAAGGGTCTCTATAGAGAGGCCAGGTATTTGGGTGTACCAGGTGTCCCAGGTGCCCCAGGGGTCTGAGGGTATAGGGTGGGGAACAAGTTGGACAAATCCCTGATGCTGGGGGCATGTGCCTCCAAGCTGCCCACAGGCACTAACCCAACACTGACACAGTCCCACTGGCTGGAGCTTTGGCCTTTCACGTGAACCTGGACCTCCCCTGTATTTTTGCCTGGGGGTGGGCATGGTAACAAATCAGGCTCTTCTAGGCAGTATGAAGGGAATGGACCCCACACTTCGGGTGTCTAAGCAATCTAAGTGACCCCACTCATCAGAGAGAGCGTGCAACTTCTTTGCTTTGCGAGTCCCCATCCGGCTGGTCAGAGGGTTTAAGTGTAGGCAAATCCAATGGGACAGACAAGCCTTCAGGGACAACTCGGACCCCAAACCCCTCCCCATACCTCCTGGCATGGGGCTGCTGCTCGAGGAAGGCCCCTCTTGGTCCAGCAAAGCCACTATGGTAGACTAACTTCGATACGGTTCTACTTTTTCACCCCTTCCTGTGTTCATGCGTTTTGTAAAGTGACTTTTTAGCTGGTCAGAAGGCGGAGGCTATGTCTCTACCCTTGGATCTGGAGGATGACCTGGTGGCTTACTTTTGTAGTGGGAGTGAGACTGTCTATTCTGAGCGCAGGCTTATAGGGTTTGTGCACTTCTACCCTCTCTTGGACCCCTGAGCATCACTGAACCAGCCCAGGCTGGCCTGCTAGAGGACAAGAGATACAGAACAGATAGCAGCTGCCCAAGACAAAGCCTTGGGCATGAGAAAGCCCAGTTATGATGGCAAAGCAACTTGGCTGACCCACCCCTGACTGCAGACTCATGAACAAGGCCAGCCCAGATCAGCAGAACTGCCCAGCCAAACTGCAGCCTCATGAGAAATACGTGTTTGTGTCTTAAGTTACTAAATTTGGGGGCATTTGTTACACAGCAGTGATAACTGATGCAGTCCTGTATGGTTGGCTCTGAGTGTTGCATAGTAGAACAATGAATGCAGGAGCAGTTCCCAGAGGCATGGGACTCAAATAGAGACCCCCAATGCAGTGTGGCCCCTCAAGAGGAGAAGAGGCACAGCAATTAAGAGCATGGCATGGGTGTCTGAAAGGAAGATTTATGCTTGAATGCATGTATGGCTGGCAGTCTCCAAAGATGGCCCCCAAAGAACCATGCCTTGTGGTGAGCCATCCTGGCTTAGTCCCCTCCTGCGCCAAGTCTGGTCTGATCCCATCTCTTGCCATAACCAACAGAATGCCATGGAAATGACACTGTGCCAATTCCAGTCCTGAACTTTAGGAAGACTTGCAGGTTGGCCTCTTGCGGTCTTGGAAGCCCACTGTCCCTGGAGAAACCTGGTCCTCCTGATGAGCACGAGGCCACCAGAGAGGCCAGGAGGAGGAGACACAACATGGAAGGAGAGGCCGCCCAGTGGTCGGCCTGGACATCCCACTCCCAGCTGCAATCTGACCCCAAGTTGAAGAACCACCCAGCTGAGCCCAGCCAACCCACAGAACCCTGAGGAATAATGATCAATTGTTGTCTTCACTCTCTAAGTTTGGGGTGATTTGTCTTATAGCAGTAGATAGCTGGTAAACTCACCAGTGGAAGGTTCCTGAACAAGTCCCATGTTTGAACTCTACTACACTTTCCAAATGGGGGTTGTTCTCATGACTCCAGACCAGGAAAGGCTGTTTCCTCACCCTCATTCTCTGGGAAGGCATTTCCAGAACAATAGTTTCATTTCCCTTCCAGCCATAAAGATTTCAAAAATGTGGGTCCAGTCTTAAAGCACCCCACAACACATCTTCCCAGAACACATTTCTGAAAAGGTCACTATTCTGCTCAAGGGTCCTCAATCTTTGGGTCTTCCAGGGTCTGCTGTAGCCCCCTGGCCAGCCTCATCTCCCATCTCCCACCCACAACCTCCCCTGACATCTGCATTGGTAAAGCATTACTAAGTCTTCTAGTTTCAGTTCAAATGCTGCTTCTCTGGGGGTCCTTCCCCACTCTCAGGGAAGACTGGGGTGCCCCGTCTCCTGGGTTCCCTCTGTCCCCTGTTTTCTTCCACTGGAGCAGTACCTGGCCTGGACTGTTGTCCCCAGTGGCCTAGAGCATGTCTTTCCATCTGTGTGTCTTCAGGCTCCCAGCATGGAGCAGATGGTCCATAAATAATCTAGGATGTCTGAGACAGGGAGCTAGACTTCAGGGAGGAGGTATCTCTAGGGAGACAGAACCCCCTAGTGACAGGTCCGAGCAAGGCCAGGCTCGGGACAAGTAAATGTAGAAGACAGTGTGCCAGAGACAAGAAGGAGAAAGGTGGAGGAAGGGCTGGGAAGTCTCTGGATAAATGGAGCTCCAGCCTGGTGTCCGAGAGTGGGTGGAGCTGGTGTTCTGTTACAGACTCAGGCGCTTCTTTTAATTATGGCATTCTTCCTGTCTTCAAAGGAGCTGAATTAGGTTGTGTCTGCTGCCTAAGACAGACAGGAAAAATGGCAGTTTTCTGGTTGGCGTCCAATCCATGTGGTCAGCTGGAACAATACTAGCTTTCTGCCAGCATTCCCCCAACACCCCACATCCCTGAAGGCATGCACACAGACTCACCCACTGCTCTCTCTCCCATGCATCCTGGCTGCACCTGAGCTGGACATCCCCTCCAGCTGTCTGCAGACGCTTCCACAAGATCCCAGGAAGGAGGTGCTGCTGCTGGGCTTTTCTTAGTACAAGAGCTGGGGAAGGAGTGGGTGTATGCAGACCCCATCTGTGGAGTAACCAGATAGCTGTGCAACCTACGTTCCCTCTAAATACCCACTTGGCAGCAGGGTGGTCTCCATGGAAGAGGCCTAGAGCAGGTGGATGAGTTCTTGCCTCCTGGTAGCACGGTGGATCAGATATCCAAAAATATCCTCCCACTTCCAGATTCAGGATAAATGTCTACAGCTATTTATGTCAATTTATGACATTGGTGAACTCATAAGAAAGCCCTTCCCACCCCAATAAATAAATAAATAAACAAGAGAAACAGCCTAAACCAGAGAGCTGAGCAATTAGCACTTTCCCTGTGTGCCCAAAGAAAGAGTGAGATGTGGCAATGCGAACCACAGCGCCGTGGGTGGGGAGGGGGTGGGTTTGAGACTGCTGCCAGGAGCTGAGATCTCCAGTATAACAACTCCCTTAAGGAAAGAGTGGTTAAAGAAGGCTACCAGCAAATCTGGGCGTCTCCTTCAGGCTTCCAGGTGGAAAATGTTTAATAATAATAGTGTTCTCCTTGAGAATTTGCAGTCATAGACCTGTGTTCACGCAGTGCTGGGGAAGAACTAATGCCATCCTCATAGACAGGGAGATTCCACATCAAGAAATTCAATCAACATGTTCCCAGAAGGGAAACAACCCCTTAATAAGGGACAAAAGCAAACAAAAATCTTTTCTGGAGGAAAGATTCCAGTTTAGACTCTCAGGATTCATATGGATGAAGCTCAGCCAAATATGAGCTCACAATTCAAAAAAGATCAAACACAAGGAAACAAGCCACCATGAGGCGAGAGTCAATAGAAATGATAGACTTAGACTCCTAAGAACTTCAGGTATTTGAAATAGGTGATGCAGTGAAAGATGCAATAAGGAAGAAAAGACTAAAAAGGAACAAGAATTTACTTTTTTAAAGACCATTTGGATTTGAAAGGGAACCAAATAACTCCTTTACAAGCAAAAATATAAATATCGAATCTTTAAAGTCCATGAATTAAACAGTTGAAGAGCATATCAGTACACCATGACATAGATCTGAAGAAATTTCTCCAAGGTTTAGCATAGAAAGATGAAATGGACAACAAGAAGGAGAGATAAAGAAATAGGAAGGATAACGTGGAAGATGGTGGTGTAGGCTAAGGTGGATTTACCCCAGTTCCGTGGAGGAACAGAAAGGAGGACCAGAACAGCATTTCCAAGGTGTGAGGGATCAGAGAGGGCCGTCTACATTTCATGGGAAAGTGCTGGACAAGAGAAGCAGGACGATCTGTACAGGGAGAAACAGGTGAGTCTCTTTGGCCGCGACCCCACCAGGGCAGGCAGCAGTACACAGGGAAGTGCAGGTTCAAGGGAGTGGACCATCCCTCTGCTCCACTCTGCACCAGCAGCTATCTAGGGAGAACTCCCTGCATGGCTCCACAGCCAGCAGCACCCATGGAGAGCCCACAGGCACACCTGTGCTGTGATCAGCTGCCACATCCCACATGCTGGGACTGTCTGCTTTGCCGCATGCTGGGAGCAGCCCCCCTGCCATGCACACCATCTTCTCAGCCAGCTGCTGCAGTCAGGGAGAGGTGGCCCGAAGGGAAGGGGTGGCTCAGGAGCACCATTTGCTGGGAAGAAGTGATAAGTGCAGTCTGGCAAACTCCATATCTACCTAGTTTTGTTTTGTTTTGTTTTGTTTTTTTCCTTCTGTGAGGACAAGTTTGAGCTCATTTCCAATATATCTTGGGGTGTGTCCTTCTGATTTTAGACCTACTATTACTGATGTGGCTGTTTTGTTTTGTTTTGTTTTTTGGTGTATGAGCTGGGAGTTGAGCCCAGGTCTCCTACTTGGTGGGCAGACGTTCTGACACTGAAATACCCATGCACCCCTGCCTACCTTTTAATAGACCCTCAAGTAGAACTGTACCCCCTACATGAGATCCAGGCCTTTAGTTTGGTGGGGAATTACTGACATACCAAGCGTAAAAGGAGATCTTCAAATGAAATCCAACCAAATACAAAACCTTAGATGAGTGAAGGAAATCAACTTGCAAAATAACCTTATTAAGATAATAAATGCCCTGAACACAACAGAAAATCACAAAGCACATGAAGATTCAGGCAGACATGGCCCAGCAGAATGACCAAATCAAATTATCAGAGGGAACCCAGAATTTGGAACAACTAATCAAGGATATTCATAATGACATAAGAGATATCAAGAAGACATTGGAACAGCATAAAGAAGAATTTGAAAGAGTAAACAGAAAAATAGCTGATCTTACAGAGATGAAAGCTAATGTAGACCAAATTAGAACTATACTAGAGACATGTGATAGCAAATTTGATGAAGTGGAAGAAGAATAAGCAAGCTAGAAGATAGGACAATTGAACTTGAGCACAAAAAAAAGAACTGTTTTGGTTTGCTAAAGCTGCTGGAGTACAATATACCATAAATGGAACAGCTTTTATAAAGGAAATTTATCACATCACAGGTTTACAGTTCTAAGGCCATAGAAATGTCCAAACTAAGGCATCCAGGAAAAGATATCTTGACTTAAAAAAAGGCCAATCTCTGTCGCATGGGAAGGCATATGACTGGCATCTGCTGGTCCTTGTTTTTGGTTCCATTGCTTCCAGCTTCTGATGCCAGTGGCTTCCTCTCTAAGCCTTTGTGGGACTTCACTTAACTCCTCCAGAACACAACTCTGAGTTCTGGCTTGCTTAGCATCTCATGGGAAAGCACAAGGTAACATCTGCTGGGCTCTGCCCATGTCTAGGCATCTGCTCTCACTGTTGGCATTCCAAGCATCTCCAAACATCCGTGTCTCTGTCAGTGCTGAAGTAATTGTTCTCCAAATGTCTGCATCTGAAGTTTCTTAAAAATGTTTTCCCCTTTTAAAGGATTCTAGTAAACAAATCAAGACCCTCCTTGAATGTGTGGAGGCACATCTCCATCTAATCAAAGGCCACACCCACAATTAGGTGTGTCATTTCTCCACGGAAGTAAGCTAACCAAAAGCTCACATGCAGAACTGGGTGTGTCACATCTCCACAGAAACAATCCAATCAACATTTCCCATCCTAAACAATAGGTCTGGTCCCACAAAATTGGATCAGGATTGAAACATGGCTTTTCTGGGGTACCTAATAGTTCCAAACTGGCACAGAACAAATTGCAAGAAAGATGGAAAAAATGGACATGGATTTCACGGAAATGATGGAGAATATGAAGCACACAAATATAAGAATTATTAGTGTTCCAGAAGGAGAGGAGAAGAGTAAAGGGCTAGGAAGTTCAGTTTAAGAGATAATAGGGGAAAACCTCCCAACCCTTCTAAAAGACATAAATATGCAAATCAAAGAAGCCCAACGAAATTCAATTAGAATAAATCCAAACAGGCCTACTCCAAGACACATACAATTCACATTGTCAATTGTTGAAGAGAAGCAGAAAGTCCGAGAAAGAAGCAAGAGAAAAGCAAAACACTACATTCAAGGGAAACCACATAAAAATGAGTTTGGACTCCTCAACAGGTATCATGGAGGCAAGAAAGCAGTGGTATGATATATTAAGATCCTGAACAAGAAAGGATTCTAGCCAAGAATTCTGTACCCAGCCAAACTGTCCTTCAAAATTGGGGGAAAGATTAAAATCTTCTCAGACGAGGCTGAGAGAACTAGTCAACAAGAGTCCTGCCCTACAAGAAATAGTAAAGGAGTCCTGTCAGCTGAAAAAAAGAGCAAAAAGACAGGGGAGGGAGGTCTGGAGGAGGGCACAGCATTGAAGAGTACACAGTATGTATAATTTAAGGGATAAAAAAGAGAGAGTGGGAAAAGAATATATAGTTCTGACAAGTACAAACTAAAGGACAAGATGATAGATTCAAGAAATGCTTTGACAGTATTAACTTTGAATGTTAACAGATTAAACTTACCAATCGAAAGATACAAATTGGCAGAGTGGATTAAAAATATATGTTGTTTATAAGAGATGCATCTTAGACACAAGGATACAAAAAGATGGAAAGCAAAAGTATAGAAAAAGATGTTCTATACAAGCTGTAACCAAAAGAAAGCTGGAATAGCTGTACTAATAATCAGGTAAAATAGACTTTAAATGTAAAGACATCATAAGAGACAAAGAAGGTCACTACATATTAATAAAAGGGACAATTCACCAAAAAAGAAATAACAATCATAAATGTTTATGCTCCCAATCAAGGAGCTCCAAAGTGCAGGAGGCAAAATATTGGCAAAACTGAAGGGAACTAGAGATGTCTCAACAAGAATAGTGGGACACTTCAATACACCACTCTCCACTACTGATCAAATAACCAGACAGATCAACAAGGAAATAAAGAACTTAATGCGACAAATGACAGGCATATATAGACTGTTACACCCCAGAACACCAGTATATACATTCTTCTTTGGCACAGATGGAATGTTCTCCAGGATAGATCATATGCTGGGACACAAAAAAGGTCTTTATAAGATTTAAATTATCCAAAGCACTTTCTCTAGATACAACAGAATGAATCTGGAAATTAACAACTACCAAAGTACCAGACCAGAACTTTCACACATATATGGAGATTAAATAACATACTCTTAAACAATCAGTGGATCAGAGAAGAAATTGCTAGAGAATTTAGTAAACCTCTTGAGACTAATGAAATCAGAATACAACATGTCAGAACTCATGGGATGTGGTAAAGGCTATGCTGAAACTGAAATTTATTGCACTAAATGCCTATAATTAAAAAACAAGAATGAGCAAAAATCAAGGACTTACCTGCTCACCTGAAGAAATTAGAGAAAGAACAGTAAACTAATCCAAAGTAAATACAAAGATTAAAGGAGAAATAAATAACCTGGAGAACAACAACAAAAAAAAATTAGAAAGACTCAACAAAAACAAAAGTTGATCTTTGAGAAAGTCAATAAAATTGACCCCTAGCTAGGCTGAAAGAAAAAGAGAAAGGATTCAAATAATCAAAATCAGAAATGAAAGGCGGGTCATTATCATGAATCCTGGAGAAATTTTAAAAATCATAAGAGAATACTATGAACAGCTAAATGCCAACAAACTAGACAACTTAGATAAAATGGACAAATTCCTAGAAACACACAAACAACCTACACTGACTCGAGAAAAAATAGAAATGCTCAGCAAACCAATTACAAGTAAAGACATTCAATCAATCATCAAAAATCTTCATACAAAGAAAAGCCAAGGACCATACAGGTCACAGGGAATTTTGTCAAACATTTCAGAAAGAGCTAACACCAATCTTGCTCAAACTCTTACAAAAAATTGAGAAAAAGAAATGCTACCAAAATCATTTTGTGAAGCTAACATCACTCTAACACCAAAACCGGTTAAAGACACTACACAAAAGGAATATATAGACCAATCTCCCTAATGAACATGAAGCAAAACTTCTCAAAAAAATACTAGCAAATTGAATCAATCCAATGACACTTTAAAATAATTATACGTCACGACCAAGTTGGGTTTATACCAGGAATGCAAGGGTGGTTCAACACAAGGAAATCAATCAACATGATACAGCACATTAACCAGTCAAAAAGGGGAAAGTCAAGTGACCGTATCAATTGATGCTTTAAAAAGCATTCAACAAAATCCAGCATCCTTTCCTGATAGAAACACTTCAAAATGTAGGAATCGAAGGAAATTCCCTCAATATCACAAAGGGCATACATGAAAAACCCAGAGCCAGCATCATATTTAACAGCGAGAGATTGAAAGCATTCCCCCTAAGCCAGGGAATGAGACAAGGATGCCCATTGTCACCTCTATTATTCAACATTGTACTAAAAATCCGAGCTGGAGTGATTAAGCAGGAGGAATAAATAAAAGGGGTCCAAATCAGAAGGGAAGAAGTAAAACTTTCATTTTTGCAGACAACGTGATCCTATATGTGGGAAACACAGAGAAATCTACAACAAAGCTACTTGAGCTAACAAATTCAACAAAGTTTTGAGATACAAGATTAGTGTACACAAGTCAGTAATGTTTCCATACACAAGTAATGACCTAACTGAGGACACAGTTAAAGAAACAATTCCATTTAAAATCTGAAATAGTGGAACAGTAACCCATAACAAACTCTGAAATCTGTACTGTAATTGTTGAAATGTACTTTGAAAATTATTGCTTTTTCTTTCTTTTCTCTGCTTATGTGTTATACTTCACAATAAAAATGTTTAAAAAATAAACAACCTAATTATAAAATGGGCTAAAGATATGAATAGGCATTTTTCTGAAGAGCAAATACACATGGCTCAAAAGCACATGAAGAAAAAAAAAAGCACATGAAGAGATGCTCATTTTCATTAGTTATAAGGGAAATGCAGATCAAGACTACAATAAGAAACGACCTCACACCGATAAGAATGGCTGCTCTTAAACAGGAAACTACAAATGTTGGAGAGGATGTGGAGAAATTGGACACTTATGCATGCTGGTGGGAGTGTATAATGGTGCAGCCACTATGGAAGACAGTTTAGTGGTTCCTTAGGAAACTAAATATCAAGTTGCCCTATGACCCAGCAACAGCACTACTTGGTATATACCCAGAAGAGCTGAAAGCAATGACACAAACAGACATTTGCACACCGATGTTCATAGCAGCATTATTCACAATCCCTAAAAGATGGAAATAATCCAATCCAAATGCCCATCAACAGATGAGTGGATTAACAAAATGTGGTATATACATATGATAGAATGTTATGCAGTAGTAAGATGAAATGAGTTGCTGAAGCACATGACAAGATGGATGAGCCTTGAGGACATAATGCTGAGTGAGATAAGCCAGACACAAAAGAATAGATACTATATGATTCCACTTTTATGACCATGTTAAAAGTAAAATCAGAAGCTTATAATACAGAATATAGGGGACTTAGAGATACATAGAACCTAGAAAGGTGAACCGTTAGCTAATGAGGCTGAACTCCAATGTAAGGAAATAGATAGGAGTGAAGGCAGTTCTCTAGTGGGTCTGTAAGTAATATCACCATATTGAAGGCGAGCATGATTGAAAGGGGTTGTATAGATCTACGAGCCCCACTGATTAACAGTAGAAATATAAATCAGTTCTTGCAAGAACTACTTCAAAGGTATGATTCATGTACAAGGGATATTTAAGCCCAGGGTATGGGGGGAAATCTGCTATTGCATGCTATGGGCTATGTTCAAAAGGAAACCATCAGCACTACCACAGCAATAGCAGAGGTAAATGATGGGGGGAGGTTTGGATTTCCTGCTTGGTGAGGGCGTGTTTATTGGTTATCTTTCTCTTGAGAACAATGAAATTATCTAAAATTGAGAGCGTTGATGGACTGTGGACTTTGGGCCCTATACATGATGCCTGATGAATGCAGGTGGCTGAAGGATGTACTGACGGAGAAGTAGATTGGCAAACGATGGTGTGTACATATGATCGAATATTGTGCTGCTACAAAAAGGAACAAAGTCGTGAATGAACTTGTGGGTCACTTGGTGAGGTAAAATAAGCCAGAAATGAAAGAACAATTATTGTATGGTCTCCTTTAGAAAACGCTTATAAGAAAACAGGGACCTAGATCGTAAACTCTCACAGCAGACACATTTAGTCCAGAGTAATAATTATTATTTCTGGATTTTGAGAGGCTGTTTTATATATCCATAACCTGGTATTTAGAGATAAGAACAAAGCTGATCGGGTCAGGATTAAGGTAATTCAGAACACAGGAGTAAGAAAGACACTGTCTATATTTCAAAATCACACCTACTCTTTGAGACCAAAGGAAGAAAGGTTTATTTTGTCTGGAACCTAAATTTTCTTTAGCACATAACCCAACTCAGCGTGTCTGGATAGCTCAGTTGTAACAACTGAAACACAGGGAGCCCAGAATAAGAATGAGGACTTTTAATCCTGTGTAGCTTAATGTAATGCCTGGCTACATCCTAGAATGTATTAAGCAGATAATCAAAAAGTATTGGCAAAGTCCCATGAGGGATGGGAGAAAAAGTATGGAATTTTACTATCAGGAAATCCCCTGATACTGTGACAAACATTAGGGACACCCAAATCAATGGGCCAAGCCCTTGATCTTGAGGCTTGCTCTTGTGAAACTTATGTATATAGCAGTGAAGCTTAGTCTACCTATAGGTTTGCCTAAGAGTTACTTTTGGAGGACCCTTTTGTTGCTCAGATATGGCCTCACTCTCTCTAAGCCCAACTCTGCAAGTGAAATCATGGCCCTCCCCCCTACATGGGACATGACATCCAGGGGTGAAAGTCTCCCTGGCAGCATGGGATTTGACTCCCAGGGATGAGTCTGGCCCTGGCACCATGAGATCATCAATGCCATCCTGATGAAAAGGGGGAAAAGAAGTGTAACTAATAAAGTATCAGTGGCTGGGAGAGTTCAAATAGAATTGAGAGGCTACTCTGGAGGTCAATCTTATACAAGCTTCAGGTAGACCTTGCTACCTATCATAACTAGCTGTATTAGCTAGGGTTCTCTAGAGAAACAGAATGAGCAGGACATATCCATAGATATAAAATTTATGAAAGTGTCTCACATATCCATGGGAAAGAAGAGTCTAAAATCCATAGGGTAGGCTGTGAAGCTGACAACTCCACTGAAGGGTCTGGAGGAACTGCACAGGAGAGGCTAGTCAGACGAAGCAGAAAGAGAAACTGTCTCTTCTGAATCCTCCCTAAAAGTCTTCCAGTGATTAGATTAAACATCACCCATTGCTGAAGACACTCCCCTTGGCTGATTACAAATGCAATCAGGTGTGGATGCAGCTGATGTGGTCATGATTTAATTCTATGAAATGTCCTCATATCAACAGACAGGCCAGCACTTGCCCACCTGGCCAAGTTGACACATGAACCTGACCATGACACTTGCCAAACCCCAACTAGGACCATTCCAGCCAATCCTAAAGAACACCTAGGGCAATATATAAGATTCTACAAAGCTTCCATGCATGAGGGTGACTTTCCAGAAACCTACAATCTCCAGATGGGTCCCTGGACCAGTCTAGTCTCTCCAGAGGGCCCAGTCTCTCCAGAACATCAGCTAGTTTTATCTCCCTACCCACATTATTGACAGTCTCTTCAAACATGAAAAAATTAGAATGGCCATAGTCCAAATGCCCCTAAAGAGTGGGATAGAAAGATCAAAGGTGATGGTGGAACTATACAGAGAAGGTAGAGTTTAACAAACGAATATGATTGCTGAATCAATTAATTGATATTTCTTTTAGTCTTCAGTATCTTAGAGCAGCTGGAAGTAAGGTCCTAAAATTATGGAATTGTAACACATACCAAACTCTAAACATTTTTCTACAACTAATTGTTGTGCTGTATTTTGAAATTTATTGCTTTTTGTATACATGTTATTTCTCACAAAAAAGAAAAAAAAAGTTGATTGTGATGATTAAAAAAATATTTATTCCTTCTAGCATCCTATATGCTGGAACAGCTAGAAGGAAAAATCTGAGAGGATGGTGTGGTAGCCCATGACAAACTCTTGGGATTCTGTCTGTAACTGCTTGTTGAAGAGTGCTATTAAAACTATTGTTTTTTTCTTTCTTTGCTTTGTATATATGTTATATAATACAAAAAAAGTTAAAAAAAAAAGAAACTAAAAAAAATAATGTATTCGTTTTTTTTGTAATCCAACCCTTCCTCCTGCACAAAGCATCATCCACAGACAACCACTGTTCTGCTTTCTATAACTATAAACTAGTTTTCACTTTCTAGAATTTTATATAAATGAAATCATATAAGGTGTACTGTTTTGCATAGTTTAATGATTTCATTCAGTGAATCAATAGTTTGTTTCATAGTGTTTTCCATTGTGTAGTATTCTATTATGTAGCTGTGCCATAATTTATTTGTGCAGCCACTTGTTGATAGACATCTGTGTTGTTTCTAGATTTTAGCTATTACAAATCAAATTACTATGAACATTTAAAAAGAAGAAATAGGAACGATAGAATTGAGCAAGTCTTACATGAATCTAATTAGTGTTCCAGAAGAAGAGAACAGAGAAAATGGAGTAGTTGCAAAATTTTAAGAGATAACAACTGATAATTTTCCCAAAGGAGTAAAATACATGAAACCATAGATTCAGAAACTCAATGAATCTCAAAGCAGAATAAGTTAATAATGTAATATTTTGATTAATAATTAAGGTAGCTAATTCAATCAACCAAATACTTAGCGCTGATTTCATTTTAATTAATAATTTTAAAAACTTCACCCCTAAAAACATTGTAATGATACTGCAGAACACTGAAGATAGAGATTATTATAAAAGTAGTCAAAGAAAAAGGAGAGATAACCAAAAAAAGAACAACCATTAGACTGACCGCCTACTTCCAACGAGCAACAATGGAAGCCAGAAGAAAATAGAATCTCTCCGAAGTGCTAAGAACTGTCAAGCTAACATAAACAGTGATGTAATTATTTAAGAACAGGGTACAATAGAGATAGTTTTTCAGATTAAAAAAACAAACTGAAAGTGGTGCAAGGGTAACTCAGTGTTTGAATTCTCGCCTGTCATGCCAGAGACCCTGGTTTAATTCCTAGAGCGTGCATGTGCCAAAACAAACAAACAAAAAAACACCTGAGGAAAGAAGGAAGGATGAAAATAGTCACAGAAGGAAGATACAAAATGTAAGAAGAAATAATGGCAGCTATGAGACATATCTAAATAAATTTTGTCTGTATTATATAATAGTAATAATGTCTAATTTTTGGAATTTAAAAAAACATAGTACTGCTTTCAACAAGATCTATTATCTATCCTGGATTAATTACTTTCAAATAAAAGTTTGAAAAACAAAAGTACTACAGTACTGGATAGCGATAGCAGGTTAGTCAGTTGTTCCAAGAGTCATATATGGTTTGGGAAGGGATTTAGCACTTGGTTGACTTTAGACCTACGAGTGTGATTCATCAGGATTCTAATAGAAAACAGAAAGCCCTCTATGCATCTTATCAGGCAGGGATACAGTACCTGCCTCCAGGAAGCCGTGCTGGATGACTGAGTGAACAGCATTGCCAAGGGGAGTGGCTCCCAAGAGCTCTTCTGGGAGCTGCAGCAAACCCCACCTCCACTCTCTTCCCAGGTGTCCACCCCCCTGCCAGGTCTCAGCTCCTTTCAAGGCTTGCACAGGTGTCTTTCACAGGGAGTGAAAGTGCTAGCAGGGGATCTGGGAAATGATACCCATTGCAAGAGTCTAAAAGGGGTTGGGGCTGCTGGCCACCTTTCGTCCAGCGCAGGACGCTGGTGAACTCGTAAGGTTGCTGGTGAAGACATGGGAGCACAGTGTAGGACTCACAGACCAGGAGGCGGGGAGCAATGGCATAAAAGCAATAGAACAGACAAGTATATGTCTAATACAGAAAGCGAAAAAGGAGGAGAGGGCACAAAAAGCAGGATAAACAGCACAAAAGAAGATAATAAAAATAATCATCCAATTGCAGTAAATGTGCTAGAGTCATTCAACCCACTAGATGTTGAAAAATCCAGCGACAAATGGATTGCAACAGACACACCTAATGCATAAGGCCATACAAGAGTAAAAGGATGGATAAACATTTGTTAGGAAAGAATCAACTAAAATAAAGCTAATATAATAACTCCATTAATGTCCAACCTAAGGCACAAAGCATTATTAGGAATTATGAAAGGCCTTCCCTCATGATAAAAGGTCTACAGCATTAGCATGATAACCCCAATAAAATAATTACAAATGGCATCAGGCAAAAATTAATTAAAATACAAAGGAAAATAAACAGATGTCCATACACAATTCATTGTTGATAAGGTCTGTTCTAGTTTGCTAGCTGCCAGAATGCAATACACCAGAAACGGAATGGCTTTTAAAAAGAGGAATTTAATAAGTTGCTAGTTTACAGTTCTAAGAACAAGAAAATGTCCCAGTTAAAACAAGTCTACAGAAATGTCCAATCAAAAGTATCCAGAGAAAGATACCTTGGTTCAAGAAGGCCGATGAAGTTCAGAGCTTCTCTCTTAAGTGAGAAGGCACATGGTGAACACAGAGTTTCTCTTTCATCTGGAAGGGCACATGGCGAACACGGCATCATCTGTTAGCTTCTTCTCCTGGCTTCCTGTTTCATGAAGCTCCCTGGGAGGCATTTTCCTTCTTCATCTCCAAAGGTTGCAGGTTGGTGGACTCTACTACTCGTGGCTATGTCGTTCTGCTTTGCTCTTTCTGAATCTCCCATTCTCCAAAATGCTTCCTCTTTTGTAGGACTTCAGAAACTTATCAAGACCCAAATGGGTGGAGACATGTTGTTACCTATCCAGCTTCACAATCACTCCTGATTAAATCACATCTCCAGGGAGATGATCTGATTACAGTTTCAAACATACAATACTGAATTAGGGATTAGAAGAAGCAGCTGCCTTTACAAAATGGGATTAGGATTAAAACACAGCTTTTCGACTTCTCTGGGCCATAGTTCTCCAAGTGAACTAAGTATATTTAAGGCTCCTTCAAGTGCAAAGGTTTGACAGTTCTTTCCAAATATCATTTGTCTCTAAGACTTACTATGCCATAATGCCCTCTGATTCACCTTGCATGAAATCACCACCTGTGGGAACTTGCTCATGTGACAATATTTCCGTGAGTATTCATTTCCTCATCTGTTAGCAGCCCTACCTTGCAAGGCGGTATAAGGATTAGAATTACGTATGTTACATATTCAGTAAAACATTACGTGTACCAGTTCAGCAATGGGGGCTTTTGAGTTAGATTAACAGGATTCAACTCCTGGTTTAGCCTTTTTCTTACTGTGTAGCATTGAGCAGGTTATTTAAACTCTTGGGATTTTTTTCTTCACTATAAAATGGAATGTCTTTATAATCGATTGTAACAAATATCCCACCCCAAATGCAAGGTATTGGTATGAGGTGGTGTATGGGAATCCTGAACTTTCTGCATAATTATCCTATAAACCCACAATTTCTCTAATAAAGAAAAAGAAACAAACAAAAAAAAAACATGGCTTTTCTAGGGTCCATGCATCATTTCAAACCAGCACAAGGTCAAACTCAAAAAACATAGAATATTTGAACAATGCAATTAACATCCTTGATTTAAAGTATATATATATATATATATATATATATATATATATCACTCTGCACCTAACAAGTAAAAAGTCCCCACCCTTCTTAAGCAACATGGACTTTTACGAAGATTGACCACATATGAGGCCCTCCCTACAGAAGTTTTAATTTACACAAAATCAGAACCCGGCTTATATTCTCTGACCATAGGATAGTTAATGTAGAAGTCAACAACCAAAATAACTCTAAAAACATATATTTGCAAAAAATACTTAACCTTCTAAATAATTAATGGATCAAAGAAGAAATCTCAATGGAAGATTTAAAATACACTACGTGGAAGCATCCCTGAGTTGTCTACATATTACACCCCAGTGGAGGAGACAGCCCTTATTACCCAGTCAATGATTTAATGCCAGGTGTGCAGGTTCTCTAAGGGAAGTACAGGGAGGTCGGAGAGCAAAGAAAGGTGGCTTGACTTGCTTGGGGTTCCTTGGAGGTGATCTTTGAGCCAAGACCTGTAGGACAAAGAGGGTGGGCCGTGGGGCAGGGCTGTTCCAGGCAGAGGGAGCAGTGTGTGCCCAGGCCCCAAAGAACCCCCAAGTGAAAGACTGAGCCATGGACCCTTCTGGACATGCTCTTGGGCTGGGGCGGTGGGTGTGAACCCCTTGTAAATAGGGTCTCTTGAAGGTGTCACTGCGGTGAAGGTGCAGCCCAGCTGGATTGAGTAGGGCTTGAATCTGGATTCTGGAGTCCTTTATAGGCACAGAGAAATTCAGACAGAGAGAGAAGCCATGGGGGAAAGCTGGAGGTCCACAGAACCTGGAAGAGAAAGGAAAAGACGCTGCCATGTGCATTGCCATGTGATGGAAAAGCCAAGGACAAGGCTCACCAGCAGCTGGTCCCAGAATGCCACAGACTTTAGGAAGAAAGCATCCCTTTTCTGTCGTTTCAGTTCTCAACTCTTTCTGGCCTCGAAACCGTGAGCCAATAAATTCCTGTTGTTTAAGCCAACCCATTGTATGGTGTTTGTTTTAGCAGCTGGGAAGCTAAGACAACATCCCAAGCCAGTATTCCCCATCCTTGCGTGGGGCGGCGCTGGGGCACAGATGCCTTGGACACCATCCTGTCCAGCTACAACTAGGCTGACCACTGTGTCACTGCCTGCCTGCTCCATTTCCCCTTTGACGGCCAACTCATCCCTTCTCGTCCACTAGGTCAACCATGGCCAGGGAGGCACAGTTCTGGAACATCTGTTAGAACTATAAGGCAGTTGGTTCTGCCCGGGTTGCTGATAGGGGAGAATGTCAGCCTGGAACTGCCCCAGGGTGGAACCAACACAGACCGTTTAAATCATTAAAGTCCTGGATCCAGCTGTGCCTGAAGGACACCTATGACTTAGCAGTTATATAAGTTAGTCCACATGGGATCTGGTCCAGCCTGTGGGGTCAGGAGAGCTTCCCAGAAGGGGTGAGAGGTGGGCTGGGCCATGATGGCTGCATCATAGGCAGCCAGGGGGAGAGGAGTATGCCCGGGCAGGCTGGCGTTGGCGGTCTTCCCGGGAGTCTGTGCCATTCACTGGCTGCTGGTTGCAGTCTCTGCCCAGGCAGGCCCCAGGTTCCCAGGTCAGCACTCAGCAGCACCTAATGCTG
The DNA here is from genome assembly GCA_004026745.1 of Myrmecophaga tridactyla. Classification (NCBI taxonomy): domain Eukaryota; kingdom Metazoa; phylum Chordata; class Mammalia; order Pilosa; family Myrmecophagidae; genus Myrmecophaga; species Myrmecophaga tridactyla. The sequence continues at coordinate 23,005 of PVIY010005444.1, forward strand.
GCCTCGGGCTTTGGCAAAGGCAGTGACATCCCAGAAGCGCAGCATGGGTTGGGGCAGGCCGGGCCCCCAGGTTGGTGTCAGGAGCCCCAACCTCAGGCTTCAGCCAAAGGTATGTGTGAGGAGCACACGCCTGTCCCTCTCCAGCCTCCAGCTTGGCCAGGGCCGTGAATGGCCCCTGGAGTGGATGCCAGGCAGCTGCCATGAGCATGTCACTAAACCCAGTGGGTTTCAGGGTCTGCTCTCAGCTCTGCAAAGAAGTCATTTCAGACCCTCGAAGCAGCCAACGATGGTCAGGCACGTGCAAGTCAGTCTGCCAAGCAGGGGGCTGCACAGACCTCTGTGCCTTGCGGCCGCCCCGGCCAGCCCATGCTTCCACCCCAGCTTAAAGCCCCCTCTTCCAAGAAGCCTGCCTTGACCACCCCAGGCAGAAGCCTGGCATTCTGCCTCCCCTGTCCCTTTGCACCCTCAGAGATGGCCAGTCCCAGGGGCTGTGGGGTGTGGTTAACTGCACAAACATAGGATCTTCATCTCTGTCAGCCAAGAGCCCAGGTAGGGTCTGGCAAGAATATCTGATGGAAGGTGGTGATGGTAGCACAGCACTGTGAAAGTAATTATCAATGCCACCGTATGCTTACAAATGGTTAATGTGGCAAATTTTATGTTATTTATATGTTCCCATAATAAAAATTTTTAATAAGGGATACTTAATGGGTATGTGTTTGCTAAACAAATAGTGAATGGCTGGATAAAATTTTGAGGCTCCAAAAGACTCCAGCAGGGCTGTATTGTTCTTTATATGTCTGCTTAGCAATCAGTTACATTGCACTTATCATGCGCCAGGCTCTGTTTGAAATCCTTCATAGATATTAACTCACTCACTCCTCATAACCACCCTTGGTGGTATGTTCTGTTCAATCCCTGTCTAATAGACAAGGAAATGAGGCACAGAGATGCTCGGTAACTTACCCAGAGTCACACAGCCATACGCAGCAGAGCCAGATCAAACCCAGGCAACCGTCTCCGGCGTGTGAGCTCTCCACTGTGGGGTCACCAGGTAGGTGAAGGGATTTGCCTGAGGCTCAGGCCAGGGCCAACCCCTCCTGCCTCCTGCTGGGCTCCTTCTTCCTCATGGGCATCTCACCTCCAGGCAGGGACCCTGGGGCCTCAGCCCCCCAGGGTGCTCCTCTGTGTTGGGGTGAGCGCTTTCCTCTGGCGGCAGAGCTCTCTGTGCTCCTCCCCCTTCTCTTGGGTACCTGTGGGCAGAGGTGAGGCTGAGTTTGTGGTGCGTGGGTGTGTTTCAGGGGTCCCTCGTGTTCAGGGAGAGGAGCCAGATGGAGGCTGACGGGTTGCCCAGCCTGGCTGTGGGGGGAGCACCACCTCTGTGTCCAGGGCCCAGGGCTTCCAGGCCAGCAGAGGGGACAGAGGGCACGGCGGGGGTGGGGGGGATTCCCTGGTACTGGAGAGCTGAGGGAGATGCCAGCAGGTGGGGGTTGTGGGGCTGTGGGGGGCTGCCTGGCAGGGCTGGCTGCAGGGATCGGCCCAGGAGGTCCCTGTGGGTCTTATTAAAGGACTGACATGGACTGCTCTTTTTTCTGCCTGTGGAGAAACCCATGCCTGGGGGTGCCCAGGACAGCAGCCAGCTCCATGGGTGGCTTGGAGAACTTGCTCCCAGCCTCGCTGATGCCTGAGCACAAGGCAGCCATGTTTGATGCCATGATACCATATGACCCCTTGGGGAGCCTGAGGGGCTCTGGGGGCCTCAAGGGGGCCTAGGATGTCTGCAGAAGCCCGGAAGGGGCCTCAGGGTCTGGGAGTCTGGGGTGGGGGGCAGTCTGGGGAGTCTGGAGGCCTTGGGGATAGGGGGGGAAAATCCTTGCGAGAGGGGAGTAGATCCCCAGAGGGGCCATTTACCTCACCTCTGGGCACCCCTTGCCTTAGAGTCCCCGAGGTAAAATGACCCAAAGGTGACGGGGCCCAATTCTCTCAGAACGCCCTTGTGTCTGCTCTCATGCCTGGACCCCTCTGAGGCCAGGCCCAGCACCACCCCTCATTACCCACCCCCAAATTCATTTCCGAAAGTGGCTGAGGCTGTGGACTTGTCAGAAGGTTCTGTGAGGCAGGGGAGGAAAGAGCACATATCACACAGCCCACCACAGGAGATGCCCCTGTGTCCACACAGCTCCTCGCATACCGACGCCACCCCAGTTTAGCTGCACTGATGTAGAGTGCCCAGACCACAGCTGGTGCCTAAGAAGTACGCTGTGTTAGTAGGAATCACCATCATCACCATCATCACCACCCCCTTCGTCACAATCTTAACCATCATCATCGTCATCACCATCACCATCATCATCACCCTCACCACTATCACCATCATCACTATCATCACCCTCACCACCATCACCATCATCACCATCATCACCATGATCATCGTCATCACCATCATCACCATCATCATTGTCATCACCATCATCACTATCCCCACCATTGTCACCACCACTGTCTCCATCGTCCTCACCTCTGGACTCCTCTCTGCTCGCAGGTGTCCCATCAGATCCCTCCTGTCCTGATGGATCCTGTGCCCGCCTCAGCTCACAGTCCCCTCATCACAACGAGATCCTCCTCCTGTGATCCTCCTCATGCGAAACAGGGAGGGGTTGTAAATAAAGTCACTTCTCGTCCCCAGAGGAATGCATAAGTTACTCAGATGGTGCTTGGTGCATGGCGGGGAGCAACGGAAACATGCGTGCCTTTGTTGTGAACTCTTGGACCCAAGGAGCTGGTGCAGGGCACAAACATCAGACGAATGCATTGAGGGTATAAACCAGACCATGATCAGCCACAAAGGTGGCCCAGTGTTCTAGTTTGCTAGCTGACAGAATGCGATATACCAGAAACGGAATGGCTTTTTTTTTGTTTGTATTTTTTTTTGTATTTTTTTAATTAAAAAAAATTACAAGAAACACAAACATTCCCAACACATACACTCAGCAATTCACAATATCATCACATAGTTGCCGGAATGGCTTTTAAAAAGGGAAATTTAATAAGTTGCTAGTTTACCGTTCTAAGGCCAAGAAAATGCCCCAAATAAAACAAGTCTAAATGTTCAATCAAAGGCATCCAGGGAAAGATACCTTGGTTCAAGAAGGCTGATGAAGTTCAGGGTTCCTCTCTCATCTGGAAGGGCACATGGCGAACACGGCGTCATCTGCTAGCTTCCTCTCCTGGCTTCCTGTTTCATGAAGCTCCCCGGGAGGCATTTTCCTTCTTCATCTCCAAAGGTCACTGGCTGGTGGACTCTGCTTCTCATGGGTATGTCATTCTGCTCTGCTCTCTCTGAATCTCTTTCTTTCTCCAAAATGTTTCCTCTTTCATAGGACTCCAGAAACTAATCAAGACCCACCCAAATGGGTGGAGACATGTCGTCATCTAATCCGGTTTAACAACCACTCTTGATTAAATCACATCTCCAGGGAGATGATCTAATTACAATTTCAGGCATACAATGCTGAATAGGGATTAGAAGAATGGGCTGCCTTTACAAAATGGGATTAGGATTAAAACATGGGTTTTCTAGGTGACATACATCATTTCAAACCAGCACAGCCAGAGAGTCCAGGGAACAGTCCAAGCCCAGGTCCCAAGATGGTGCAGGTAAAGGGCTGGTCTAGAGTTCTCATTCATTTACTGTGGCCCATCTAGAGGGCAACATGCCTGAGCCCAGTATGGAGCCAACCTTAATATTCGCTGAGAGAGGGACAGCTGAGGATGTGGTGGGGCCCATGTTGGGGGGGCTGAAGGCACTCGTGCCCCGGGGCACCTGGGAGGCATGCTGCACAGCTCAGTGTTGGGCTGAAGGGAAGGCATTGCAGCCTGCGGGCCCCATGGGCACAAATGGTCCCTCCCCTAGGAAGCCTTTTCAGTCTCTGGGCTGGGGTAGGGGACCGTAAGCCGGGGGACAGCCGAGCCCGTCCCAGATAGGACCAAGATGTCACCTAGCCACCAGAGGCTGGTGGGGCTAGGTGGCCAAAGTTTGGTCCTGAGCAGGCCTTCAGCACCTTTCTCTTGTCCCCACTCAGTCCTTCCCAGGCCTCCCGGCACCCTCTCCCACCCCTATCTAGCCTACTAACAGCCTCTTTGCAGCCTTGGCCCTCTGTGCTGGAGGCCCGGTGGGCAACAGGGTCTGCCCTAGCCCCTGGAGCAGCTTCGGCTGCATGCGTATTACGTTCCTCCTCTGGGCTGGGCCGGCAGCTCGCAAAGAAGCAGACACCCAGACAACTAGGCGGGGATGTGGGGGCAGGCCAAACCCCCATTGCGGAATGTCCCGGGACCCTGAAGCCTTGTACCCACCATATCCTAGGGTGGCTCAGGCCTGGGGGGACTGACCATATCTACCCACCCCAATAGACCTTCTCCCACCTCCCAGGCTACCCCCACCTCCAAAAAGCCACACTTGGCGGGGACCTTGCAGTCCATCACAGAAGCCCAGTGTACATGTTTCTGCAGCCCTGTCCTTCTGAGGAGCCACTGCCCTGTGACCCTTTAACATGGGGGCCCAGGGATGCTGCAGCCCACCTCAAGAAGAATAGACTCCACAGCAGGGCTGAGCAGAGCCTGGGGCCAGTATGCAGGGGCAACCAGCAGCAGGCCCAGCAGAAGTCTGGGAGACCAGAGGTCATCTCAGGGTGACAGCTGGGGAGCCAGTGCTCCAGAGGAAGCCAGCAGTGCCTGCAGACCCCAAGCCCAGGGCAGCGGAGCTGAGGGATAGGTCCAGGTCAGAGGTGACACCTGGCACCTGCCATCCAAGGGCAGAACAGAAGGGGAGGACAGCCCTGGCCTCGACCTGCCGCGCTGAGGGTTATTTACACGTGCCTCTCACTCTAGAGGGGCCTGGTTTGGGGGGGGTTCATCAGAAGGATGTGGGGAGAGGAATTCCAGGTGGTGTACATGTTTCTAGAACAGCGACAAGACAAGCATAAGACGGTTACTGGTGTAAACTGTGGAGGTAAGTAATAACACTATTATAATGGTATCCTCGCATTGATTGTAACCAAGTTATTACACTAATGCAAAATGTTAAAAATGGGGACGGGTATATGGGAACTCTGTATTTTGTGCAGAAGTCTTTCTATAAATCTACAACTTTTCTAAGAAAAAAAAAGAAAGCAAGAGACTGACCCCCAGGTGGGGGGTCCGAGTCCCAGCACCTGGGCTGGAGCTCAGACAGTCCCGCCACTGCTACCACAGCCCCTGCAAAGTGGGGGAGGGGCCACGCAGGACAGCGGCAGGTCCCCATGCACCCCAGGGGCAGGGAGACTTAGCAGGGGGCCCCAGGGCCCTAACTTACGTTGCCAGACAAAGTGGTACCGCAGGCAGAGGGCTGGGGTGTAGGCCTGTGACACTTGAGGCACTCAGGGTGACTGGGGGTGTCAGGAAGAAAGGGGGTCTGGGGGGCCCGGAAGTAGCTGAGACCACCTCCAAGGCTCGGGGGAGTGTCTGGCTGGGATTAGTCTTCTAGGAAGATGGTCCGGGCTGTGAGTAGGGGGTGGAGGTGATGCGGCCTAACGGGGTCCTGGTGACTGGCTGCCAGGGTTGTGGTGGGACGGGGTAGGGTGGGGTTGCTTTCAGTGTGAGGTTGAGATTCCAGGCCGCAGAGCCAGTTCGCTGCCGCGCTCGGCCCTGGAGCAGCGGGCTGGGCCGCTGCCTGCACAGCACCCCACCTCTGCCAGCGGCAGGCCCCAGGGAACCCGTCGCATGGTGCTGCGTGGACCCCTCCTCCATTCACAAGGTACGGTGTGGACCCCTCCCTTGCCCACTCAGTACAGCGTGGGGCCCCCCGTCACCCGCATGGTAGGGTGTGGACCCCTCCCCCATTCACACGGTAGGGTGTGGGCCCCTCCCCCCCAGGCACCCGGTCCCCCACTGCAGCACCACCTGCGGCCCTGCTGCCCCCTGGGACTGTCCCTGTTGCCCCCTCCACGGCCTTCTGCACAAGCAGACAGGGCATCTAAGCGGACACCCACCAGCTGGCTTTGAGAAAGGGAGAAACCCTAGTTCAGTGCAGGTGAGAGACCCCAGAACCCCCTGCATCAGGCGGGAGGGGTGACAGCGTGGGGCGCTAACCAGGCGAGCCCTGGGAAGGGTAGGTCTCCAATGGCCATAGGACCTGGCAATTCCACTCCAGGGTGGACACCCCACAGAACTGAAGGCAGGAACTCAACTGGTTCCCTGCACAGAAGTGTCCACGGCAATGCTATGCCTGGTGGCCCCTGGGGGGAGCTGCCCAAGGGCATCCACAGATGAAGGGTCAGGGGGAAGATGGCATGTGCACCAGTGACACTTTAGCCAGCCCTACCTGGCCCGCCGCAGTGACCCTTGAAAACAGGACACTGCATGAAATAAGCTTGGGACAAAAGGACAAACGGTGCCTAACCCCACCTCTATGAACTATCTGGAATAAGCAAATTCAAGAGAAAGTAGATGAGAGGCTACAGGTGTGTGTGTAGCAGCAGGGCGGGGCGGGGGGGTATTGCCTGATGGGGAGTTTCTGCTTGGGGTGATAGAAAAGTTCTGGAATTGGTAGTGATGGTGACACAACATTAGAAAGGTACTTAGCGCCCCTGCATCGTACACTTAAAAAAGGTAAAATCTATATATTTCACCACAATGACATTAAAATCTCAAAACAAAAAAGCAAAAGTCAGCAGTTCTCCCCTTGTCCACCTCCAAGCTCTGCAGCATCTGCAGCCATGTCTACAGCAGCCACCTCTGGCTGCCACCCACGCTGCCCCCCTTTCCAGCAGGGCCTCCGTTTTGTTGTGAGGTTCAGCCGCTGAAAGCGCCAGCCTGCTGCAGAACAGGGAGCTGGCTCCAGGGTGGACATCGGCCCACTGCGTCTTCCGGGCACCTCGCTGGGAAACCCCCCGCCACCCACCGTACTAGCCCGTTCCTCTTGGCTGGGACCTGTCCCCTGAGGGTTGTGTCGTCCAGTTCCGGCCAAGACCGGAGGGGGTCTGTGGGCGGTTCCTAGGAAAGGTTTCCTCAAAAGGCCCATGTTTATCAGGGGCCACCCGCCCCAGGCACTGCTCTTGGGACTTTTCAGAAATTAACTCTTTACAGCCCTATGAGTCAGACATGTTCACTATGCTAGTCCCTCCCAGTCTCCACCAACCCCAATTCAGGGACTTTCCACAAAATCCCACAGTCCCCCTCAAAACTACCCACGTTGTCGCAAACAAGGAAAACCTGAGAAACTGTCACAGCCCAGAGGAGCCTGAGGAGACACGACAAATAAATATAACGTGGGCTCCTGGATGGGATCCAGGGACAGTAAGACATTTAAGGGAAACTGAGGCAACCCGCATAAACGGTGGCCTTGTGTTAATAACGCGTCCCTGTTGGTGCATAGCTGTCACAGTATGCCACACAATGGTAGGCTGTGATGCAGGGGCCGGGTGTGGGGTGTGGGGGGAGCTCTGTAAACCTAACACTATGATGTGGAAAGTTTATTTTTAAACAGTTGCCCTCCTGGCCCCAGCCCCTGGCTTGTCCTTCCCCCACACAGCATGACTCGGCCTGCAAGGGTTGGTTGGTTTGGTTACTGTCCACCTCGTCCCCAGAGGCCGGCACGCAGCAGACCCTGCACCGGGAAGCAGGGGCGGGGGGAGGGGAGGGGGGACTTCCTGCCGACCTGAGGGGCTGGGCTGGGACCTGTGCGCACAGGAGGGCGCTGGCCTCCTCCTAGGGGACAGGGAGGGGGACCACCGAACTGAGCCCCTGTGCGCCCACCATCTTTGGGGGGCTGGTGCCTCTGAACTGAGCGCGCCTCCCCCAGGTGGGCCTCGCCCCTCCATCTGCCCCTAATCCACCCTCCCCCAGGTTTCCCTTCTTGAGCCGGTTTGAAAACATTCTGTACCCCAGAAAAGCCATGTTTTAATCCTGATTCAATCTTGTGGAGGCAGCCATTTCTTTGTATCCTGATCCAATAATAATAATGGTGGAAACTTCTGATTACATTATCTCCACAGCGATGTGACATGCCCAATCTTGGGTGTAACTTTTGATTAAATGGAGATGTGACGCCGCCCATTCCAGGTGGGTCCTGATTAATTTACTAGAGACTTTAAAAGGGGAAACATTTTGGAGAAAAGACAGAAATGACAGAAGCCTCAGAGCTGACAGATATGGACACTTGGAGAACAGCTGCTTCAGAGAACAGACATGGATGTTTGGAGATGCTTGGAGCCCAGCAGATGTTGCCATGAAATGTTAAGCAGACCAGAACCTGGGCAGAGACAAAGAAAGCAAAGAGATGAAAGCCAGCCCTGGAGAAGCAAAGTGAGGAACGCCCCACAGGAACGGAGGCTGAAGGCAGCAGAGCCCAGGAGCAAGGGACCAGTAGACGCCAGCACGTGACTTCCCAGCTGATGCAGGTATTCCTAACCCGTCCGATTTTCTTGAATTAAGGTATCTTTCCCTGAATGCCTTAGTTTGGGCATTTTTTATAGGCTTAGAACTGTAAGCTTGTAACTTAGTAAATTCCCCTTTTTAAAAGCTGCTCCAGTTCTGGTATATCACATTCTGGCAGCTAGCAAACTAACACATCTCTGCAGGCAGAGTGAGGGGTGGTTTCTCTCAAGTCCCCCCACCCCCACCCCAGGGAGAACCCAACAGCTGGTGAATACTGGATGAATCTCCAGCCCTGACCTCCAAGGGCATGTCTGGGGGTGGCAGAGGCTGCTAGTGAAGCTGAGTGGTGGCCAGAGAAGGCCACAGGGAGGCTATTGTCCGAACTGGCCTTCCACACATGAGCCCCTGGGTCCTATTGTTTTACCTTTTAATATGGAAACTGTCAAACATACCCACAAAGTAGAGAGGATAATGGGGTGAACCCCCCCCAGATATGCATCCCCAGCTTGAACAACCGTCAATCTTATTTTCCAAAGATCCATCACCCCATCCCCGAAACTACCACCTCACTGATTCCTGGGGTATTTTGGAGCAAATCCCAGACATCCTGTGATTTCAGAATATAGCGCTACAAGACAAGGGCCTCTCTTTCAAATCATAACCACAATGTGAAACTTGCACCTAGAACTCAACAATAATCATTAAACACCAACAAGGTCCAGTCAATGTTTCCACTTCCCCATTTGTTTTATGAACAGCTCTTGTGTCTCTTTTAATCATGTGTCCTTGCCACCACTCTTTTTTTTCTAGACTTTGTGTTTGTTTGCTTTAAGGAACTGGGCCATATGTCCTGAAGAGTTTGCCCCACTCTGGATTTTGCCAGCTGCAGCCCCATGGTGGTATTTACCATGTTCCTCTATTCCCAGAGGTTGCTGTAAATTGGTAGTTAGATTGAAAGCAGCACCATCCAACAACACTTTCTGGAATGATGGAAATGGCCTCGATCTGTGCTGTCCAATGCTATGGCCACTAGTCACACATGACGACTGAGCACTTGAAATGTAACTGGTATGACTGAGGAATGGGTTTTTATTTTACTGAATTTTAATAAATATAAATGAAAATGGCTCTGTGTGGCTAGTGGCTATCATATGGACAGGATGAATGTACTGGCTTGATCGGCTTCAGGCTCAATATATATATTTTATAATTTAATCTATTTTGTATTATCACACTGAAACAGCATACAAACATGAACATTCTTAACATACAAGCATTCCATGAATGGTGTATAATCAGTGGCTCACAATATCATCACATAGCTGTGTATTCATCACCATGATCATTTTTTAGAACATTTGCATCACTCCAGAAAAATAAATAAAAAGAAAAAAGGAAAAAACTCACATATATCATACCCCTTACACCTCCCTCTCATTGACCACTAGTATTTCCATCTACCCAATAGATTTTAACCTTTGTTCCCCCTATTTTTTCCTATACCCCTTACCACTCCCTTTCATTGATCACTAGTATTTCAATCCACTCAATTTATTTTAACAGTTTTTCCCCCTGTTATTTACTTTTAATCCGTATTTTTTACTCATCTGTCAATATTGTAGATAAAAGGCGGCTCGATATTTTTTGGTAAGACTACTTCATAGTGTGGTGTGTCCATTAGGAGCTTCCATGCTGTCTGCTGTCTCTTCGTGGTTTTAGAACCCACCAGGGGCACGGCCAGGACCCCTTAGTTCATTAGGAGTTGCAAAAACTGATGTTCAAATTCCATCATGCCTTCTTCAACTGTTGGTTGAAATATTATAAATAAGAACTTCCCGTCATTAACTATTTGGTTGCCTAAGTTACAGCACATACAGGAAAGGCAGGGTAAATGCTGACTCCTTCCCTACAGCACTGGTTTCATAACAGTGGATGGATTCCCTGAGACCCTGTAAATGTGGGTGTCTTTTTGGTATCGTTGTGAATGGGTAGATCTGAACGTCTTTGATGCGTTTTCATCCACCGCAGTTATAATCCTGAGGACCGACTGTCCCATCCCTGGTCAGCGGGAGACTATTCTGTGGCCTCTGGGTCATTTTGGCATGACCCCAGGAGTCTCTGATGGCTCTTGTGTTGTGCTGTGACAGGGTGGTCGAGGCTAATCTTGTAGTCCCCTATCCCAGACCTGGAGTCACCATTTCCTCAAGGAGTCCTGGTGACTTTCCGTGGGAAATCACATGTAGCGAGCAAAGCCGGACACTAGGGGGCACTCGCTGCAGCTGGGAGGCCCCGGTTGCTGGCATTCTCATTGGATACGGCAGACAAGCCTTTGCTTTTGGATAAAGGCGTCATAGGTTCAAACTGAAATTTCCAATACAAATTCAGGAATCTGGTGTGCTTACTTTCACTCGTCCACCTTACATCATGTCTTTCTCCCACACTGAAGATCCTGATTCTCAGTGATACTCTGAGAACGTAGTTCCTCATTTGCTGTCTGCCACACTGCACACACAGCAGCGCTGGAATGGCTATCCAAGAGTTTAATTTTTCTGCATTTCTTTTTCTCCTTAAATTATAACCTGCTAAGAACATGCAGACAAATTACTCTATTTTAAAGTCGCTTGGAATAATTCTTCTCTGTATGATTGTGTCGCCACCAGGATATGCGATGATGTTCATTTGTTTCTTTTCACTTTTTTAATTTTGGTAATTTTTAAAAATTTAACTTTGTTTTATCAATCAATATCCTGAACAAGGTATTTTCAAAGTACCTTGTGCCCTATTATTTATCTCCTCTTGGAAGTAACCATTAAACCTTTTATAAGTTATCTTAAGTTTTACAAAATATAAAGTATTAGGTGAGGAGCCAAGATGGCAGCCTAGTGAGGTGTGGGATTTAGTTCGTTCTCCAGAGTAGCTAGTAAATAGCCAAGAACAGTACAGAACAACTGCTGGGGCTACGTCAGTGACTGGACACACAGCATACCCCAGTCTGGACAAGCTGGACCAGCTGCGAGCCCCCCTAGAACCATGAGTTCCCCAAGTTATGGAGGCTGGCACCCCTCCCCCACAAGCTGCTTCCCAGAGGGGAAAGGAAAGAGACTTTACCAACAGCAGGGGCTGAGCACAACCAAACGCCAATTGTGGAATTAATTACCAAATTCTGACAACTAAAACTAGGCCCCCAGCTCAGCTGAACCTCTAGTAAAAGCTGAGGTTGCTGGGTTTTGCCCCAGTGGAGAGGGGGCAGGGTGCATGGAAAAAGAAGACAAAAATTTTAAAAAGAGGTTTTTTGGATCAGACAGCACAAAATACTTGAAAGGTTCTGAGCCCTGAAGGAAAGGAGGGGGCACATAGGGCCTGGAGATACACAGAACAATGTACCAACTTAAGCTCTTGATTGGCAAACCCGAGGAACGGGGGTCCTGCTCTGAAAAAGATTTTTTTTTTCTTTTCTTTTTTGTGGCTGTGTTTCTATGGCTTGATGGCTCTTTGGATATTCTCAGGGATTCTCAGGCTCCAACTGCCCCAGGCATGGGCAGAATTACGCTTGTTTGAGAGTTTGTCCTGAGGCCCAGCTCAGGTGGAATCACTTCCTCAAGGACTTTAGACCCCAGGGTCTGGAAAAGTGATGTAATTAAAGCCAACCTACAATCTCTCCTCTGTCTCCACCACGACCCCAGCAGGGAGAGTCTGCTGAAGTTAAAGGTACCACATCACCTTATGCTGGTGGGACCTGCAGGCAGACAAGCGCCACATACTGGGGAGGATAAAAAAAACAGAGTCCAGACACATCACAGGAAAGTCTTTCAATGCTGGGTCTCAGCCTCAGGGAAAATTGATGCAGACGACTCTTTCCTCCTGACAGGAGGCCAGTTTGATATGGGGAAATCTGGCTGGGGCCTATAATACCTAAGAAGACCCTCTTAAGGGGGAAAAAAGGCGCTATATGGGCAAGGCAAGAAACAAGAAAACAAGAACGGAAAAATTCTGATCTGTTAAATAAAACCTAAGTTAGAGGTCTGGAATAAGCTGAACTGAATGTCAAAGAACAGACAGACAACAAAGTCACCCAGCAAGAAAACCCTAGGTAAAAAAAGTGAAAACAACTTCCAGAATAAACTAATTAAGGTAATTAAATGCCTAGATGCCAGCAAAAAATAATGAATCACACTACGAAAATTGAAGATATGGCCCAGTAAAAGGAACAAACTAACAATTCAAATGAGATACAGGAGTTGAAACAATTAATTTAGAATGTTCAAAGAAACATGGAAAACCTTATCAAAAATCAAATCAATGAATTGAGGGAGGATATAAAGAAGGCAAGAAATGAAAAAAAGAAGAAATTGAAAGTCTGAAAAACAAGTCACAGAACTTATGGAATGAAAGGCACAGTAGAAGAGATGAAAAAAACAATGGAAACCTACAATGTTCAATTTCAAGAGGCAGAAGACAGAATTAGTGAACTGGAGGATGGGACATCGGAAATCCGACAGGCAAAAGTAAAAATAGGGAAAAGAATGGAAAAATGTGAGCAGAGACTCTGGGAATTGAATGACAACATGAAGTCCATGAATATACATGTGGGTGTCCCAGAAGGAGAAGAGAAGAGAAGAGGAAGAGAAAAACTAATGGGGGAAATTATCACTGAAAGTTTCCCAACTCTTATGAAAGGCTTAAAATTACAGATCCAGGAAGTGCAACATACCCCAAGCAGAATAGATCCAAATAGACATATTCCAAGACACTTACTAATCATAATGTCAGAGGTAAAAAAAGAAAGAGACTCTTGAAAGCAGCAAGAGAAAAACAATCCATCACATACAAGGGAAGCCCAGTAAGACTATGCATAGATTTCTCAGCAGAAATCATGGAGGCAAGAAGACAGTGGGATGATATATTTAAATTACTAAAAGAGAAAAACTGCCAACCAAGAATTCTATATCCAGCAAAATTGTCCTTCAAAAGTAAGGGAGAAATTAAAACATTTTCAGACAAAAAAATTACTGAGAGAATTTGTGACCAAGAGACTGGCTCTGCAAGAAATACTAAAGGGAGCACTAGAGGCAGATACAAAAAGACAGGAGAGAGAGGTGTGGAGAAGAGTGTGGAAATGAAGGCTATCAGTAAAAGTAAAAAGAAGAAAAATTGGATACGACATATAAAATCCAAAAGGCAAAAATGGTAGAAGAAAGTACTACCCATACAGTAAAAACACTAAATGTTAATGGATTAAATTCCCCAATCAAAAAAACACAGATTGTCATGATGATGAATATGCAACTTGCAATGTTATTGTGAATTACTGATTATATATGTAGAACGGAATGAGCATATATTAAGGATGTTTGCATTTCTTTCTTGTAATTTTTTTTAATTAAGAAAAAATTTTTTTAAAAACACAGACTGGCAGAACGGATTAAAAAACAGGACCCATCTTTATGCTGTCTACAGGCGATGCATCTTAGACCCAAGGATAAACATAGGCTGAAAGTGAAAGGTTGGGAAAAGATATTTCATGCAAACAAAAATCAGTAAAGAACAGAAGTAGCTATACTAATATCCAACAAGTTAGACTTCAAATGTAAAACAATTAAACGAGACAAAGAAGGACACTATGTATTAATAAAAGGAACAATTCAACAAGAAGACATAACAATCATATTTATGCACTGAGCCAGAATGCTCCAAAATACATGAGGCAAACACTGGAAAGAGAAATAGACACATCTACCATAATAGTTGGAGACTTCAATTCCCCACTCTCATCAATGGACAGAACATCTAGACAGAGGATCAATAAAGAAACAGAATTTGAATAATACAATAAATGGGCTAGACTTAACAGATATTTATAGAACATTGCACCCCAGAAAAGCAAGATACACTTTTTCTCAAGTGCTCCTGGGTCATTCTCAAGGATAGACCATATGCTGGGTCACAAAGCAAGTCTCAACAAATTTAGAAAGATTGAAATCATACAAAACACTTTCTCAGATCATAAAGGAATGAAGTTGGAATCAATTCCAGAGTGGCAGAAAATTCACAAATATATAGAGGCTCAACAACACACTCTTTTTTTTAAATTAATTTTTTAATTAAAAAAATATAACAACAAACAAATGCAAACATTCTTAACTTATGATCATTCTGTACTACATATATAATCAGTAATTCACAATATCATCACATAGTTGCATATTCATTATCATGATTATTTCTTAGAACATTTGCATCAATTCAGAAAAAGAAATAAAAAGAAAACAGAAAAAAATTCATACACACTATACCCCTTACCCCTCTCTTTCATTGATCACTAGCATTTCAATCTAAATTTATTTTAACATTTATTCCCCCTATTATTTATTTTTATTCCATATGTTTTACTTGTCTGCTGATAAGGTAGATAAAAGGAGCATCAGACTCAACGTTTTCACAATCACACAGTCACATTGTAAAATCTATATCATTACACAATCATCTTCAAGAAACATGGCTACTGGAACACAGCTCCCTCCCACCTCTCCATTACATCTTGACTAACAAGGTGATATCTACTTAATGCATAAGAATAACCTCCAGGATAAACTCTCGACTCTGTTTGGAATCTCTCAGCCACTGACACTTTATTTTGTCTCATTTCACTCTTCCCCCTTTAGGTTGAGAAGGTTTTCTCAATACCTTGATATTTAGTCTCAGCTTATTCTAGGGGTTTTCTCAATACCTTGATGCTGAGTCTCAGCTCATTCTAGGACTTCTGTCTCACATGGTAGAAATCATGTCCCTGGAAGTCATGTCCCACATAGACTGGAGAGAGTGGTGCGTTTGCTTGTTGTGTTGGCTGGAGAAAGAGGCCACATCTGAGCAACAAAAGACCATCTCTTGGGGGTGACACTTAGGCCTAATTTTAAGTAGGCTTGACCTATCCTTTGTGGGGTTAAGTTTCATATGAACAAACCCCAAGATTGGGGGCTCAGTCTATAGCTTTGGTTGTCCACACTGTTTGTGAGAACACCATTTCTCTTTTTCACCATTCCCTGAAGGGGACTTTGCAAATAATTTTTTATTCACTGTTCAAATCACTCTGGGATTTATTGGGGCATCACTCTGGACAAACCAACAAAACCTCATGACCTACTCAAGGTTCCATGTACTTATGGTGTTTAATTAAGCTGTCTACATAAGTTATATTAGGAAATGCACTAGTCAAAATATAAATTTTGTACCAAATAAACATTTTTTGCTTTAGTCTTACACATAAGTTAAAATTTTAAAATATTAATTACCATCTATTTTCAACACCCTGCAGTAATGACATTCCTTTGTTCTTCCTCGTGCAAAACCTTTTTTTAAATTTGTACATTTAGTCACTATCATTATACACTCTAGGCATTCCTAGATTATACCATCTCAGTCTTTATCGTCTATCTTTCTTTCTGATTTCATTTGTGCCCCCAGCCCTCCTCCCTTTATCATTCTCATGCTCAGCTTCATTCAGTGTTTTGACATAATGGTATCCCAGTTAGGTAGTACTATCCATTTCTGAGTTTTTACAATCAGTCCTGTTGCACAATCTGTATCCCTTCAGCTCCAATTACCCAATATCTTACCCTATTTCTATCTCCTGATGGTTTCTGTTATGAATAAATTCTCCAAGATTATTCACTAATGTCAGTTCATATCAGTGAGACCATACAGTATTTGTCCTCTTGTATCTGGCTAATCTCACTCAGCATAATGTCCTTAAGGTCCATCCATGTTGTTCCATACTTCATAACTTTATTCTATCTTACAGCTGCATAATATTCCATTGTATGTATATACCACAGTTTGTTTAGCCACTCATCTGTTGATGGACATTTTGGCTGTTTCCATCTCTTGGCAATTGTAAATAATGCTGCTATAAACAGTGGTGTGCAAATGTCCATTTGTGTCCTTGCCCTCATGTCCTCTGAGTAGATACCTAATAATGGTATTGCCGGTCATATGGCAATCCTATATTTAATTTCCTGAGGAACCGCCAAACTGCCTTACACAGTGGTTGTACCATTTGACATTCCCATCAACAGTGGATAAGGGTGCCTCTTTCTCCACATCCTTTTCAGCACTTGTCATTTTCTGTTTTATTGATAATGGTCATTCTGGTGGGTGTGAGATGATATCTCATTGTAGTTTTGATTTGCATTTCTCTAATAGCCAGGGAAGTTGAGCATCTTTTCATGTGCCTTTTGGCCATTTGCATTTCCTCTTCTGAGAAGTGTCTGTTCATATCTTTTACCCATTTTGTAATTGGGTTGTTTGTCTTTTTGTTGTTGAGTTGAACAATCTCTTTATATATTTTGGATACTAGACCTTTTCTGATATATCGTTTCCAACTATTGTCTCCCATTGTGTAGGCTGTCTTTTTACTTTCTTGATGAAGTTCTTTGACACCCAAAAGTGTTTAATTTTGAGGAGTTCCCATTTCTTTCTTTCTTTCTTCACTGCTCTTGCTTTGGGTGTAAGGTCTAGGAAAACATCTCCTAGTATAAGATTTATAAGAGATTTCCCTACATTTTCTTCTAACAGTTTTATGGTCTTAGATCTAATGTTTAGGTCTTTGATCCATTTTGAGTTAATTTTTGTTTAGGGTATGAGATATGGGTCCTCTTTCATTCTTTTGCATATGGATATCTAGTTTCCTAGGCACCATTTATTGAAGAGACAGTTCTGTCCCAGGTGAGTTGGCTTGACTACCTTATCAAAGATCAATTGTCAATAGATGAGAGGGTCTATATTTGAACACTATTCTATTCCATTGGTCAGTATATCTATCTTTATGCCAGTACCATGCTGTTTTGACCACTGTAGCTTTGTAATACTCCTTAAAGTGAAGTAGCATGAGACCTCTGACTTCATTTTTTTTAACCTCAGGATACTTTTAGCTATTTGGGGCACCCTACCCTTCCAGATAAATTTCATTACTGGTTTTTCTATTTCGGAAAAGTAAGTTTTGGGGACTTTAATTGGTATTCATTGAATCTGTAAATCAATTTAGGTAGAATTGACATCTTAACTATATTTAGTCTTCCAATCCATGAATATGGTATGCTCTTCCATCTATTTAGGTCTTCTGTGATTTCTTTTAACAATTTCGTGTAGTTTTCCTTGTATAGGCCTTTTGTATCCTTAGTTAAATTTATTCCTAAATATTTTATTCTTTTGGTTGTAATTGTAAATGGATTTTTTTCTTGATTTCCCCCGCAGATTGTTCATTACTAGTGTATAGAAACACTACAGATTTTTGAGTGTTGATCTTTTTTAATTGATTTCTTAAATTTATTAATTAAAAAAATTAAAAACAGACAAAAACATTAACATATCATTCCATTCTACATATATAATCACTAATTCTTAATATCATATAGTTGCATATGCATCGATTTAGAAAAAGAAATAAAACAATAACAGAAAAAAAAGATTATACATAACATACCACTTACCCCTCGTTTTCAGAGTGTTGATCTTTTAACCTGCCACTTTGCTGTACTCATTTATTAGCTCTAGTAGTTTTGCAGTGGATTTTTCAGGATTTTCAACATATAGTATCATATCATCTGCAAATAGTGAGAGTTTTACTTCTTCCTTTCCAATTTTGATGCCTTGTATTTCTTTGTCTTGTCTAATTGCTCTGGCTAGAACTTCCAACACAATGTTGAATAACAATGGTGATAGTGGACATTCTTGTCTTGTTCCTGACTTTAGGGGAAAGTCTTCAGTTTTTCCTCATTGAGGATGATGTTAGCTGTGGGTTTTTCATATATTCCCTTTATCATTTTGAGGAAGTCCCCTTCTATTCCTATCCTTTGAAGTGTTTTCAACAGGAAAGGATGTTGAATTTTGTCAAATGTCTTTTCTGCATTAGTTGAGATGATCATGTGGTTTTTCTGCTCTGATTTGTTGATATGATGTATTACATTAATTGATTTTCTTATGTTGAACCATCCTTGCATACCTGAGATGAATCCTACTTGGTTATATTGTATAATTCTTTTAATGTGCTGCTAGATTCGATTTGCTAGAATTTTGTTGAGGATTTCTGCATCTATATTCATTAGAGAGATTGATCTGTAGTTTGCTTTTTTGGTAGTATCTTTGCCTGGCTTTGGTATGAGAGTGATGTTGGCTTCATAGAATGAGTTAGGTGGCTTTCCCTCCTCTTCAATTTTTTTGAAGAATTGGTACTAATTCTTTCTTGAATGTTTGGTAGAATTCACATGTGATGCCATCTGGTCCTGGACTTTCCTTTTTGGGGAGCTTTTTAATGACTGTTTTAATGATTCTATTTCTTTACTTGTGATTGGTTTGTTGAGGTCATCTATTTCTTCTCAAGTCAAAGTTGGTTGTTCATGCCTTTCTAGGAACTTGTTCATTTCATCTACATTGTCATATTTATTAGCATAAAGTTGTTCATAGTATCTTGTCATTAATTCCTTTATTTCTGTGGAGTCAGTGGTTATGTCTCCTCTTCCAATTCTGATCTTATTTATTTGCATCCTCTCTCTTCCTCTTTTTGTCCAATCTTGCTAAGGGTCCATCAATCTTATTGATTTTCTCATAGAACCAACTTCTGGTTTTGTTGATTTTCTCAATTGTTTTCATGTTCTCAATTTCATTTATTTCTGCTCTAATCTTCACTATTTATTTCCTTTGGCTTGCTTTGGAGTTAGTTTGCTGTTCTTTCTCTAGTTCTTCCAAGTAGACAGTTAATTCCCCCATTTTTGCCCTTTCTTCTTTTATAGGCATTTAGGGCAATAAATTTCCCTCTTAGCACTGCCTTTGCTGCATCCCATAAGTTTTGATATGTTGTGTTTTCATTTTCATTTGCCTTGAGTTATTTCCTGATTTCTCTTGTAATTTCTTCCTTGACCCACTGGTTGTTTAAGAGTGTGTTGTTGAGCCTCCACGTATTTGTGAATTTTCTGGCACTCTGCCTATTATTGATTTTCAACTTCATTCCTTTATGATCTGAGAAAGTGTTTTGTATGATTTCAATCTTTTTAAATTTATTGAGACTTGCTTTGTGACCCAGCATATGGTCTATCCTTGAGATTGATCCATAAGTACTTGAGAAAAAAGTATATCCTTCTGTTGTGGGGTGCAATGTTCTATAAATGTCTGTTAAGTCTAGTTCATTTATTGTATTATTCAAATTCTCTGTTTCTTTATTGATCCTCTGTCTAGATGTTCTGTCCATTGATGAGAGTGGGGAATTGAAGTCTCCAACTATTATGGTAGATGTGTCAATTTCTCTTTTCAGTGTTTGCCTCATGTATTTTGGAGCATTCTGGCTCGGTGCATAAATATTTATGATTGTTATGTCTTCTTGTTGAATTGTTCCTTTTATTAATACATAGTGTCCCTCTTTGTCTCTTTTAACTATTTTCATTTGAAGTCTACTTTGTTGGGTATTAGTATAGCTACTCCTGCTCTTTTCTGATTGCTATTTGCATGAAATATCTTTTCCCCACCTTTCACTTTCAACCTATGTTTATCTTTGGGTCTAAGATGTGTTTCCTGTAGACAGCATATAGATAGGTCCTGTTTTTTAATCCATTCTGCCAGTCTATGTCTTTTGATTGGGGAGTTTAATCCATTAACATTTAGTGTTAGTACTTTCTTCTACCATTTTGCCTTTTCGATTTTATATGTCATATCCAATTTTTCTTCTTTTTACCTTTACTGACAGTCTTCATTTCTATGCTCTTCTCTACATCTCTCTCTCCTGTCTTTTGTATCTGCCTCTAGTGCTCCCTTTAGTATTTCTTGCAGAACCAATCTCTTCGTTACAAATTCTCTCAGTGATTTTTTGTCTGAAAATGTTTTAATTTCCCCCTCATTTTTGAAGGACAATTTTGCTGGATAAAGAATTCTTGGTTGGCAGTTTTTCTCTTTTAGTAATTTAAATATATCATCCCACTGTCTTCATGCCTCCATGGTTTCTGCTAAGAAATCTACACATAGTCTTATTGGGCTTCGCTTGTGTGTGATGGATTGCTTTTCTCTTGCTGCCTTCAAGATTCTCTCTTTCTCTTTGACCTCTGACATTCTGATTAGTAAGTGTCTTGAAGTATGTCTATTTGGATCTATTCTCTTTGGGGTACACTGCACTTCTTGGATCTGTAATTTTAAGCCTTTCATAAGAGTTGAGAAATTTTCAGTGATAATTTCCTCCATTAGTTTTTCTCTCCCTTTTCCCTTTTCTTCTCCTTCTGGGATACCCAGAACACATATATCCATGCACTTCATATTGTCATTCAATTCCCTGAGTCCCTGCTCACATTTTTGCATTCTTTTCCCTATATTTTCTTTTGCTTGTTGGATTTCAGATGTTCCATCCTCCAGTTCACTAATCCTATCTTCAGCCTCTTGAAATCTAACACTGTAGGTTTCCATTGTTTTTTTCATGTCTTCTATTGTGACTTTCAGTCCCATAAGTTCTGTGATTTGTTTTTTCAGACTTTCTATTTCTTCTTTTTGTTCATTCCTTGCCATCTTTATATCCTCCCTCAATTCATTGATTTGATTTTTGATGAGGTTTTCCATGTCTGTTCAAACATTCTGAATTACTTGTTTCAACTCCTGTATCTCTTTTGAATTGTTGGTTTGTTTCTTTGACTGGGCCATATCTTTAATTTTCCTAGTGTGATTTGTTACTTTTTGCTGGTGTCTAGGCATTTAATTACTTTAATTAGTTTATTCTGGAAGTTGTTTTCACTTTTTTTTACCTAGGATTTTCTTGCTGGATGGCTTTGTTATCTACCTGTTCTTTGACATTCAGTTCAGCTTATTCTGGACCACCAGCTTAGGTTTTGTTTAACAGATCAGAATTTTTCAGTTCTTGTTTTCTTGTTTCTTGCCCTGACTGTCTGGTGTCTTCCCCCCCCCACCCCCTTAGAAGGATCTATTTAGGTATTATAGACCCCAGCCAGATTTTCCCAGACCAAACTGGCCTCTTTTCAGGAGGAAAGAGTCACCTGCATCAGTTTTCCCTAAGGGTGAAACCCAGCATGTTGAAAGACTTTCCTGTGATGTCTCTGGACTATGTTTTTTTTATCCTGCCCAGTATGTGGCGCTTGTCTGCCTGCAGGTCCCACCAGCATAAGATGATGCAGTACCTTTAACTTTGGCAGACTCTCCCTGCTGGGGACGTGGTGGAGACAGAGGAGAGGTTGTAGGCTGGTTTTAATGGCTTCAAATTACCAAGCCCTGGTGTCTGAATTCCTTGAGGGAGGGAATCCTCCTGAGCTGGGCCCCAGCTCTCCCCTGGGGAAGGCACAGGCTCCAGACAAGCCCTCAAACAAGCTTGTTTCTGCCTATGCCTGGGGCAGTTGCAGACTGAGAAGCCCTCCCACTGTATCCAAAGGCAGTCAAGCAGTAGAAACACAGCCACAAAAAAAGGAAAGAGAAAAATCCTTCTCAGAGCAGGACCCCCATTCCTCAGGTTTGCCAATTAACAGCATAAGTTGGTATGTTGCTTTCTGTACCTTCAGATCCTATGTGCCCCCTCCTTTCCTTCAGGGCCCAGACTCTTTTAGTATTATGTGCTACCCGATCTAAAAAACCTCTGTTTCTTTTTTTTTCTTTTTCCATCAGCCCTGCCCCCTTGGCACCGGGTCAAAAATCAGCAACCTCTGCTTTGACCAGGTTCACCTATACTAGGAGACTATTTTTAGTAGTCAGATTTGTGAATTATTTCCACACTTGAAGCTTAGTTGTGCTCAACTCCTGCTGCTGGTAAACTCTCTTTCCTTTCCCCTCTGGGAAGCAGCCTGTGATGGAGGGGCACTGGCCGCTGTGGCTTGGGGCACTCACGATTCTGGGGGCCTCACAGCCAGTCCAGCTGGTCTAGACTGGGATACGCTGTGTGTCCGGACACTGACATGGCCCCAGCAGTTGTTCTGTACTGTTCCTGGTTATTTAGTAGTTGTTCTGGAGGATGAACTAAAATGCGCACCTTGTTAAGCCGCCATCTTGGCCCGGAAGATCGGGTCCATCAATCTTATTGATTTTCTCATAGAACCAACTTCTGGTTTTGTTGATTTTCTCAATTGTTTCTATGTTCTCAATTTCATTTTTTTCTGCTCTAACCTTCATTATTTCTTTCCTCTTGCTTGCTTTGGGGTTAGTTTGCTCTTCTTTCTCTAGTTCTTCCAAGTGAACAGTTAATTCCTCAACTTTTGTCCTTTCTTCTTTTTTGATAACATATGGATAAAAAATAAATAAACAATAGTGGGAACAAATGATAAAATAAATTTAGTAGATTGAAATGCTAGTGATCAATAAAAGGGAGAGGTAAGAGGTATGGTATGTATGAGTTTTTTTTCTTTTTATTTCTTTTTCTGAGTTGATGCAAATGTTCTAAGAAATGACTATGATGATGGGTATACAACTATGTGATGATATTGTGAGTTATTGACTATATATCAAGAATAGGATGATCATATGGTAAGAATGTTTGTGTTTATATGTTATGTTTAAAAAATTAAAAAGTATATATAAAATATTTGCATCTTTCGGGCGGGCCACAGTGGCTCAGCAGGCAGAGTTCTCGCCTGCCATGCCAGAGACCCGGGTTTGATTCCCGGTGTCTGCCCATGCGAAAAAATATATATATATATTTGCATCTTTCTTTTTCTTAGAGAAATGACCACCTTTCACTAGGTGGTCTGTTTTATTTTCTCTCCCTTTAAAATTATATCTTTATAATTATAATCCCATGGTGGATTCAATAAACACCATTTCAGTAATAACTCTGAATGTTAACACACTAAATTTACCAACTAAAAGATACAAATTGGCAGAATGGATTAAGAAATATAATCCAGCTATATGTTACTTACAAGAGACTCATCTTAGACACAAGGATACAAATAGATTGAAAGTGAAATGATGGAAAAAGATGCTCCACACAAGCTGTAACCAAAAGAAAGCAGGAGAAACTATATCAGACAAAGTAGACTTTAAATATGAACACATCATAAGAGACAAAGAAGGACATTATTAATCAATAAAGGCGACAACTCACCAAGAAGAAATAACAAACATAAATGTTTATATTTACAGTTGAAAAGCACATGCATAAAAAGCAAAACCCACTATGATGTTGTGCCAGTTTGAATCTGTGGTGAACCCCAGAAAAGCCACGTCCTTTAATCCTCATTCAATATTGCTGGCTGGGAGTTTTCTGATTGTTCCCACGGAGATGTGACTCATCTGATAGTGGGTATTAACTTTTGATTAGAGGAAGAGGTGACTCCACCCACTCCAGGTGGATCATGATCAGTTCACTGGAATCTTTAAAAGAGGAAGCATTTTGAAGAGAGAGAGAGAGCCCACACTGCCAGAGGCCTTTGGAGTTGAAGAAGGAATACATCCCTGGGGGAGCTTCATGAAACAAGAAGCTGGAGAGAAAGCTAGCAGACATCACCATGTTCGCCATGTGCCTTCCCAGTTGAGAGAGAAACCCTGAACTTGATTGGCCTTCTGGAACCAAGGTGTCTTTCTCTGGATGCCTTAGATTGGACATTTCTATATCCTTGCCTTAATTTGGACATTTTTCATGGCCTCAGAACTGTAAACTAGAAACTTATTAAATTCCCGTTTTTAAAAGCCATTCTGTTTCTGGTATATTGCATTCTGGTAGCTAGCAAACTAGAACAGATGTCAACCCTATTAAAACCCAGAAGAAAGAAGGTTAACCTAGAGGGAAGTACCTGCAACTGTTGAGCTGTGTTCCAGTAGCCTTGATTCCTGAAGACTGTATAACTACATAGCTTTTACAATGTGACTGTGTGATTTGAAAACCTTGTGTCTGATGCTCCTTTTATCCAGGGTATGGACAGATGGATAAAAAATAATAATAAGGATAAAAAATAAATAATAGGAGGAGATAAAGGGTAAAGATTGGGTAGACTGAAATACTGGGGAGGGTAAGGGGTATGGGGTGTATGAGTTCTTTTTTTTTTTTCTTTTTATTTCTTCTTCAGGAGTGATGCAAGTGTTCTAAAAATGATCATGGTGCTGAATGCACACCTGTGATGATATTGGGAGCTATTGATTGTACACCATATATGGATTGTATGTGTAAGAAGATTTGTCATTAAAAATTAAAAATATTTTTAAAAAATGAAAAAATATTTATCTTTACATATGTTGCAAATAATTACTTTATACTAAATACCTTTATATAAATCCTTGGTCTCCTTTCTCCCTCCCTCTTTCTTTCTTTTCCTCCCCTTTCCTTTCCTCCCCTTTCTTTTTCCTCTTTCTCTCTCTCTCTCAATTGTCTTGTAGTTCTCCATCAGGGCCAACAATGAAATTAGCTGGTAACCTTTTATGCTCCCACCCTTGACTTAAGGGAATACCCTTTTGCCCAGTTGATACCCACAAGCAAGCAGCATGCTGACTATACTTTTCATATCCTCTCCTCGCTCTCCTGCCAGGTCTCTACACAGTCATAGCTGAGTTTAGTTCTCAGGGTAAAAATGCATTGAATACTCATTTCTTATGGTGCATCTCCATTCGTTTCCATTTTCCGTAGTTCATCCTCTTGCAGATTCTTCAGTAAACACCCCTGGGAGCAAGAGTCCTGGGCAGGAGAAGCTTCTCTGCAGCCTTTGCAATGGAAATTCCTTTTGAATGGATATAGTAATCCGGTTTCACATTTTTTTCCCTAAGATGTGCTGGAATATGTCTTCTGGTACAAAGCACTGTGGTCAAAATGTGCAATGTCCAGCGATACTTTTTTTTCCTTATAAGTGACATGATTTTTTTGTCTGGATATCCAAAGGATTGTCTTTTTTTTTTTCTCTAAAACCCAACAGTTACACTAAACTCTGCCTCAGGGTCACTCATTCCTGGACAAATGTACAAATGTCTCAGTATAAAGTTTATTCTTTCAATATGTGCTTTTAAGGTTTTTTTTTCGTTTTAAATTTCAGGAACATTTTCCTGAATTATAGTTTCCATGTTTGTTCTGGTCCATTGCTCTGGTTTTCCTCTTCAGAAAATCTAATCTCATAGGTAGCTTTTTTTCACCTGTCTTCTGCAAGTCTTACTTTCTCTTGAATCCTTTTTATCTACTTTTAAAATCTTTTTATTCAAAAAGAAAAAAACCTTCTATCTACCCTCTATTTATCTCAAGGCACCATCTGTCATGTTTATTCGGTCTTATGTCCCTTTTAGTTCAGTCTTCAGTTCTGAAATTATCTTTTATTTAAAATTATTTTCTGAGCTGTTCAACTTTCAAAATTTCCTTTCCTTTAATTACAAAATTTCTGAGTTTTTCTCATTCTGAATTATCTTGCTCTTTCTGGGTTTCTATCATTTTCTTAATTTTTTTTTTTTTTTTTTGGCTGATTTTGAAGTATCTGATTCCAGTTTGTGTCTTTTTCTGGTGCATGCTCACCGTCAGTAGCTGCCCCGCCCACGTGGTCCACATTTGGCTGTTGGCATGTGAACTAATTAAAGTGAAGTAAAATTAGAAGTTCAATTTATCTGCTGCACTAGCCACACTTCAGCGCCAGCAGCTGCCTGTGGCTGGGGGCTCCCCTGTGGCCAGGGTGGAAAGTTCTATCGGACAGAGCGTCACGAGGCCCCTCCTGCTCTCTTTTTTTGTAACTTTGGGTGGTGCTCGGCCGCAATTCTTTTTGGCAGCTCCTTTTTGCACAGCATGGGTTCTCCTCTGCTCTCAGGAGGCAGAGGAGGGCCAGAGGGTTTGCTGATCTGGTGGCTGGGTGGGTGCTCCTCCTTCTGTGGTTTCTCAAAGGGATGGAAAATAGGGGCTTTGTTCCGGAAAGGGGTCTTGGGTGCTCATCTGGGATTCCCTGGGCTCATCCCCCAGTCCCTCCTACACTGTCACACCTTCTTGGGGCCCCTGGCACCCACAGCACCTCGGAGACCACAGAGGCCCCCATCCCCACCCCCACCAGCCCCTCTGCTGCTCTGGGTCCCCTGTGAAGTCCCCCTAGATGCACTCACCACTTCGGGGCTTCTCAGGGCTGGGGGCCTCCCCTGACTTCCGATCCCATGACGCGCTCGAGGCTCTTGGTAGGTGCGCCCCGACCCCTCCCTCGCCATTCGGGCTCACCTGTTCTTCCATCGATGGTGCCCATTTTTGTTTTTGCTTTCTTGTGTGCGTTTTCTTCCCCTTAGTTGTTCTGTTTATAGGGGAGGATTGGGGGAAATGCAAAACCTCATGGCCATCTAAGGCCCCCCCGCCCCCGGGCGAGCCTCTGCAGTAATCTCGGCTCCTTTCCACTAGCTTTCCCCTGGGCCTGAGTATCGCTGTGGGGGTGAGGGGTGGAAGCTCCCTGCTGGTCTTGTCGCTGCCCTGGATAGCCAACTGAGGACAGGGAGGTCTTGGTGCCAAAGTCCGGCCTCTGGGTGCGGTGCAACCCCAGGCCCCTGTCCATGCATCACGGGGCTGCCCAAGGAAATGAAGCAGCTGCCCTGAGCCAGGCCATCTCTGCCCCACTAACCCCTTTGGGCAGTCCTGTCACTAGCCCCCTGGAGCTCAGATCACCCACCTTTCAAATGGGGTGATGACCCCAACCCTGACCTCTCTTCGGGCAGCTGTGAGAATGCGGCCAGCAGCACAGGAGGTGGCCAGGGCTGCTGCTCTCACTCAGGCCCCCGCTCTCAGCCCCTCTCAGGCAAACTGGGTGCAGTGGCAAGCCCCCCTCTCCCCCTAGTCCTTGCCAAAGTGCCTGTGGGCACAGGACCTGCTCTGGGCACCCTCCTGAACCCTGCCTGGTGCCTGAGCCCACCATCCCCAGGAAGATGTGCTGCTGCGCGAGGGGGTCCCAGGTGTCCCCCGAGAAGGGCTGAGAGCGGGGGCCTGAGTGAGAGCAGCAGCCCTGGCCACCTCCTGTGCCGCTGGCCGCATTCTCACAGCTGCCCGAAGAGAGGTCAGGGTTGGGGTCATCACCCCATTTGAAAGGTGGGGGATCTGAGCTCCGACGGGTCCACAGCCCCCCTGCTTCTGCATGTGCCCCCCCTTTCTGCCTGCTCCCGGCACAGCAAGGCCCTTTCCTCCACACCCTCAGCTGTCCCATCCTTTGAACTCCACTTATGTGTCAGCGACTCTGCCGGTCACCTCCAGCCTGCTCTTGTGCCAGCCCCTGATGTCCCCTGGCGTCTCACCTCTGACTGCCTCGGCGACTGGCCCCACCAGCACCCAGCACAGTCACCCACACACGCCCGCTCGGGCCACCAGGCACGCTGCCCTGGACCCAGCCCAGCCCCTGGTCTCGGGAGAGGTCTTTCTGCAACACCAGTTCTTCCAGCCAGCTCTGTGTGATCGCTCCAGGCCCCCCACTGCGCACCCTGGCTCCTCATCCCCTTCATCCACCACATGCCTGAGCCCAGGAGGACAGAGAAGACTGCCCCCACAGCTGGCCCTCCGCCCTCTACCAGACTGGCCTCCCCTGGCCTTCCTCAGCATGTAATCCCCTCCCCTGGGCCCCCAGGTCCCCTAACCTGGCCCTCTGCCCCTGCCCCAGCCCCATGGTAACACCTGCCATGGCTCACGCACCTGTCTTCCTCCCCCTAAATAAGGTCTTAGAGGCCAGGTGTGTGTGATGCTGGCTCTGTGAATGGCTGCCGGTGAGTGGAGCAGAAGGGGGGCAGGGGCAGGGGCAGCTATCACCCTGCAAAGTGGGAAACTGAGGCTCAAAGGGTGGGGGTCTTAAAGTGTCAATGGCTGAGAGATTCCAAACAGAGTTGAGAGGTTATCCTGGAGGTTATTCTTACGCATTGAGTAGATATCACCTTGTTATCCAAGATGTAATGGAGAGGCTGGAGGGAACTGCCTGAAAATGTGGAGCTGTGTTCCAATAGTCATGTTCCTTGATGATGATTGAACAATGATATAGCTTTCACAATGTGACTGTGTGATTGTGAAAACCTTGTGTCTATCTTGTCAACAAACGAGTAGAACATATGGAATAACAATAATAGGGGGAACAAATGTTAAAATAAATTTAGTTTGAAATGCTAGTGATCAATGAAAGCGAGGGGTAAGGGATATGGTAGGTATAATCTTCTTTTTTTCTGTTTTCGTTTTATTTCTTTTTCTATTGTCTTTTTATTTCTTTTTCTGAATGGATGCAGATGTTCCAAGAAATGATGAATATGCAACTGAGTGATATATTGTGAATTACTGATTATATATGTTAATGTTTTATTTTGTTTGCTAAATTTTTTTAAATTAATAAATAAATTTAAAAAAAAAAAGGGGGTCTTGGCAAGGTCACACAGCAAGGGGCCCGGAGCCCGGGTTAGAACCCAGGTGAGCAGTGGCCCAGTCCCCATCCTCCCCCAGCATGGAGACAGGAAGCAGGGCTGCTAAGGAGGGAGATCCTGCTATCCCGCCTCAGTGGTAGGTCAGGTGGACAGGTCCCTTGGCCTAAGCCTGGTCCCTGGGCCGGCACTGCCTCCTGCGGCCACGAGGTGGCGCACCCCCCAGGCGGGCAGCAGGGGTCATGGCGTGCCCCCCTAGGATGCCCGAATTTTCTCTCCAGGCCCCGGCCTGCAGGAAACACCCCCTCCCAAGGTCCAGAACAGGAAAAGCCCTTACGTCTTGCCTTGGCCTTGCTTCCTCCAAGCCTAGATGCTCATTCGTTCCCATTCCTGCTGCACTTCTGGGACTACAAAGACGCCAACATCGAAGGCAGTGGTATTTCATTTTTCCTGAAAAGCCGCTCTTAAGTTGACGGTGTATCTTGCACCTGCGGTATTTTAAAGTCAAGGAAATAAGCATGTTTCGTTTCTTGGTGTCATTTCTTCACTCGCTAACCCCTGGTTTGCTTGTGCCTGTGAAGTACCAGGCAGTCCCGGGAACAGTGATACAGACACGCGCCGAGTCCTGGGAAGTACATCCAGCCCCCTGGAGGGCTGGGATCAGACTTCCTATAGCAGAGCCCCTCCCCAGAGGCCCGACATGGCTCGGCCCCCTGAGGCTGCTCAGACGGTGTGTGTTGGGGATCGAATCCTGCCCCCCAAAAGACATGTTTCTGTTTAGGCCCAGTCCTGTGGATGTAAAGCCCTTACACACAGGACCTCTGAAGATGGTTTTTACTTCCAGGCCCCAGGTGGCCTGGCCTTCAATCACCAGAGCTGGGTCCTTATAGGCAGTGGACATTGGACACAGCTGGAGAAGCCGGAACTCAGTGCCAACCCAAGGAGACAGGAGAGAGGTGGCTGGGTGACAGAGGGCTGCTGGAAGGTTCCGGCACAGGAGGGAGCAGGCCCTGCCCTTACCACAGCCTCGCAGCGGATTTCCACCGTTCAGGCCACACCACCATGTGCTGTTTGTCATGGCAGTCCTGCCAAGCTAAGATAGTGTGTATTCGTTTCTCCCTGCTGCTATGACAAATGACTGCACAGTTGGTAAAATGTATTCTCTTACAGTTCTGGAGGGCAGAGGTCCTCAAGTCACAGTGCAGGCAAGGCTGCATCCCTTCGGGAGGCTCCAGGGGAGAACTCATTTTCTAGAAGTCTCTTCCTCCCTCTTCAAGGCCAGCAGCATGGCATCTAGGTTGGGGGGGGGGCAGGTCAGGTGGGGGCAGAGCTAAGACCCACTTCCCCACTCCAGCGTGACATCTCCCCAACTCTTACCCTCCTACCTTCCTCTTATGACATTTGAGATTGAATTTAGGGCCCACCCTGGTAACCCAGGGGAATCTCCCATCTCACAGCCCTCAGCGTAATCCCATCGGCAGAGTCCCTTTTGTCATTGGCAGGTTCCGGGTACTAGGGTACAGGCTTCTTTGGGGTCCGTTATTCTGTCTGCCACAGAGCAAAGTGCTGGGTGCCAGAGAGAAGTCAGGGAAGGGAGAGGGTGAGCAGGGCAGGAGCTGGAGCAAGTCTGGATTGGGGGTCAGGGTGGGCTTCAGGAAAAGGTGGCACTTGAACAGAGACTCGATGTCGGGAGGGGGGCTGTGCTGATACCGGGGGCAGAGCCTGTTGGCAGAGGCATCAGAGCAGTCAAAGCTCAGGGCAGAGTGTGCTGGGGGTCCCAGAATTGGCAGGGACTGGGGGCGCAAGGCACCAAGGCGCACTGCAGGCCAGGAGAATGGAGAAGTCCGGGGGCGGCCAGCAGCGGGGCCCGGGCCATGGTGGGGTCTGTGCAGAGAGGCAGGTCCCCTGGTGGCTGTCTGTCTGTCAGTGTGCGTGAGGTGATGGGGATGGGACGGGGGGATATCAGGGAGCCAGTTAGGGGGCCCCTGCAGTGAACCACCGGTCAGGAGATAACTGAGTGAGTGGGTGGGCTGGCTGACTTGGAACCCAAAGCTGGGAGACTTTTAGGGACCAGCGGTGAGGAGCAAAGGGCCCCTACTGCACAGCGCTGCTGGGAAGCTCAGAACCCAGGAGTGGAGGGAACCGCCGGAGAAGAGGGTGGGGTGGGGTGGCTCGGGGAGGGTGCACTGGGGGCTCCAGAGGGTCTGAGGGAGGGGAGAGGAGGGGCCTTTGGGGGAGGTGCAGCAGCGAAGGCTGGCCTGGGTCTTGGGGTAGGCAATTTGGGGCTCCCTCCAGGGTGTGGCTGCTCATCTATGTGGCCTGGAGCCGAGTCCCCAGAAGTTCCAGTCCTCAGACCTTGTCCCTGTCCCTGCATCTCCCCCCACCCCTTTCTGAGCACTGGGTTTTGCAGAGGTGGTCGGGATAGGTGAAAGGTGGCCATGTACCCTGAAACTTGGGGTCCTCTTTGCCTGTCCATGTCCACGCTTCCTGACCTTTGAGCAGCCCTCCCATCGTCCAGTGGCCCCTCTTGCACCCTCACCTGCTCCAAGTGGAGAGGGTGGGGGGCTTTATTTCCCACATTCTCTACCCGAGCGTCCCCCCACCCCGGCACTGTCTGTCATCTGGACAACAGACATTGTCCAGGCTTCAGGAAGGGCTCGGCCAAAGCCGATCCACCCCTCCCAGCTACTTGGCACCCTGGGACCCTCCCATTTCCACATTCTAGAAGCATCCTGAAGCCTAGGCTTTCCCTGCCTAAAGCACCAGTCACATCCTGAGGTCCCTTGCTCTAATTTCTGCCGTGGCTCCCTACCGCTCCTGGGACCAAGCCTGAACCCTCAGGCTCTCCTTCATGGCCAGGTCCCTGCCTTTTCCTAGCAAAACAGAATGACCTGCATTTCCCCAAATGAATGGAGTTCTCTCTCCCTAGCCTTAGCATGTGCCATTCTGTCTGCCTGGAATGCCCTTCCTCCTGCCTTGTCCTACTTTACTCCTTGGCTTCTGCTCTGGCATCACCTCCTACAGGAAGTCCTTCAGGTGTCTTCCTTGGGCCCCTGTCCTGCTGCCCTCTGTGCTTCTCTCTCTCTCTCTCTCTCCCTCTCAGGATTGACCACCCTGTGACATCATGGCCTGCCTGCTTCTCTGTCTCTCCCTTAGAGTCTTGGAGCTCTCTCCGCCCCCCATGTCCCCAGCACAGGGCCTGGCACAGAGGAGAAGGCGGGATAATGTGACCTTAGGGCTCACTCAGCCCCAACTCCCCCAAAACTGAAGTTGTATTGGGTTCTGGCGGCCTGCCCTGCACCCTTACTTAGTCCTCCCATGTGCCAGAAAAGGGGTGACATGGAGGTGGGATGCTTGCAGACCCTCCCCAGCACAAGGGGATTAAGACCTGGAAGTTTGGATGTTTAAACACTTCCTCATTTCCTGGAATTTTTAGCATCACTGAGAGGGGTCCTAGGAGCCCACCTTCCAGGCAGGTATGGTATGTGCCCAGGACTGCTGCCTGCCCCACGCTGGGCAGGGACAGTGACATAGGTCATGGCCTGAGCTCTGGGGCGGCTCGTCCCCAGGGTTGGGAGAGGCCAAGACAGCCTCCACCCCTCTCCAGGGGGGACCCGTCCTGGGCCCCAGCTGGCTTTGCTTGGATCTATCCTGGTGACAGGAGCGCCCTTTCTAGAAATTACTTCTGCCCTATGCCTGGCAGTGGAATGGGCATGGGAGGGGCATGGACTTTGGACTCCACAGACAGACAACCCTGCTGAGAGCCCAGGATGAGTCACGTGCCACCAGTGTGCTTGGCACCATCATCTGCAAAAGGGGAAGTAAACAATGCTTACCCAGCAGGGCAGGCAGGGGATGCAAGTGCTGGTGGAGGGCTGGGGGATGCTGGCCTGGCCAGGGGAGTGGGGGGAACAGTGGTCCTCAGAGGCTCCCTCTTTTACCTCCACCCCTCCAGAGGTGTCAGGGCTGGGGGGCTTATTGGACTTCCACCACACCCAGGGCCACCCGGGGCACGTATAGCCTTGCAGAGTCCAGGCTCAAGCCTTTCTTGGAGTGTCCGCACACCCGGCTTCCTGGGTAGGCTGCACCAGGGCCCCCAGGGAAGGAGCAGGTACCCTAAAAAGACACGTAGAAGCCCTAACCCAGCCCGGACTTGCAAATGCAGTCTGGTGTGGAAACGGGCATGGCAGATGGAGTCGGTTAAGATGAGGTCCTAGTGCATCGGGGTGGCCCTACAACCCAGTGAATGGTGAGAAGAGAGACTGACACACAGACACACAGGGAGACAGCCAAGTGAAGAGAGAGGCAGAGGCTGGGATGCAGTGGCCACCAGCCCAGGGACCCGGGGGACTGCAGCAGCCGCCTGCAGCTGGAAGAGGCCAGGAAGGAGCCCCATCCACAGGTTTCAGAGGGAGCCCAGCCCTGCCTACACCTCGCTTTCAGATTTCTGGCCTCCAGAACCGGAAGACAATAAGCTTCTGTTGTTTGAAGGCCTCCCTGGCTCGTGGTACTTTGCTGGGCAGCCCAAGGGTGGGCTTGGGGTGGTGCCAGCTGGGGCCGGGTGAGGCCTGGGCACGGGCCCGTGCACTGTTTGAGGAGTGGATCTGCAGCCCTTTGGCCCCACTGAGACTCTGGATCCTGCTGTGCTCTGTGTCAGGGCCCAGGGTTGCTCAGCAGCTGTGGGGTGTCAATTCTGAGTTGGGAGACAGGGACCCCGACTCCCAGACTGCGACTCTTCCCCCAAACTCGTGGCCCCTGCTTGTGTTCTTTCGGCTCCTCTGGCCCCAGCCCCCATGTGCCACCCCCCTCTCCCCTAATCGTTATTAAAATTGAAATCGCCACCACTGACCGCAGGGCTGCTCCGTGCCAGGTGCTGCCAGCTCCCGGGATGAGGTGACGCAGGGATGGGACCTGGCTTGGAGCCCCATTCTGTCCCTGCTTGGTGACCCCGGGCACGTGACTGACCCTCTGTGCCTCGGCATCCTCTGGCACAGGGGACTTCGTGTATTGGGATGAGGTCTCTAGCACCAGGGGCCGAGGCCCCTTCAATAAATGTTCCTGAACCACATGGTGGGGGCTGGGCAGGGGCATGGAGAGGGCCAGTCCCGGCGGCCCACAGGATTCCAATGAGGTGGGTAAATCAACAAAGAGGCAGGTACAATGCTCAGAGACAGATATGTAGAGTGTTCAGCCCCCTTCTGCCTGGAGGGCTGCTGGTGGAGCAGACACACTTGGGGATCAGCTGGGTCTTTCCAGCCCGGCTGGCACAGAAGACAAGAACACAAGACAACAATGCAAATGAGGGTGGGGGCAGGGGGCGGGGCCTGGGGTCCAAGGGACCCCAGGGTCATTACTGACCATGTTAGTCCAGGGAGGCTTCATGGAGCTGGTGGCTTTTGAGTAAGGAAGGTGGTCCTGGTGAAGAGTGAACCGGGAGCACAGACCTGGAGGCAGGAAAGTCAGGCTTGTGATTGTGATAAACACGAGTCCTGTTTCCCTGGAGGACAAAGAGATAAGGCAGTAGTTTCGGAATTCTTTCCAGGGGCCAGGAGGGTGGAGGAACCAGTGAGGTCTGGCAGGGAAGCCTGGACGTGGGTGGCGTGCCTGGGCACAAGCGTGACTCAGACCCTGACCCCGTCCCAAAGAGCTCTCATCCCAGGGAAGAGACAGTCTTGCGGACAGCCAGGCCAGGTCAGCAAAGCCCCCATGTCTGTGCAGCACTTGTGGACACAGTAGCTCCTTTGGTCTGAAATCAGCCGGTGCCCCACCCTACAAGCAGGAAGTGAAGCCTCCCCGAGGTACACCTCTGGCCAGGATGCTCCCTTGAATGTTTGTCCTGGCCCAGCTCCATCAGGGCTGCCTCCCAAGGCAGGGAACGCTGAGGGAGAACAAAAGAGGGGCCCTGAAGCTCGCACAAGGGAGCTTCAGGGGCGCTTGAGTTGGAGCCCTTGAGCAATGAATAGGAGTTTCCCAGACATGGGGAGGGTGAGGAGGTCCAGGGGAGTGAGAAAGAGGGGTGTTTGTGGGCTGGTGAGGGGTGGCAGGAGGTGAGGGGTGGGGATGGGGAAGTGGGGAGCTCAGTTCTAGAAGTCTTGGGTTGGTGGCACCTATAGGACTCCTGAGGACTGTGGACAGGCAGGTCTGAGGCAGAGCAGGGACGCTGGGCTGGAGACACATCTGGCCAACATCAGAGCAGGCAGGAAGATCCCAGAAGGTCAGCAGAGCACAACTAGGGAAGGAGCCAGAGAAGGCTGGGAAATGAAAGTCTTTGGGCCTTCTGTATTACTCTCTCCCCACCCCCCAGCAGCCATCTTCCCAGGGCAGACCTGGGCGGGGAGTCAGTTGATAGGGAGTCCCTCCCAGCACAGTCCAAGGGCCTGTTTCCTCCACCTGGCCAGCTGTGAAAAGACTGTGAGCTAGGCAACTCCTTGCCCCAGGTTTCTCCTGGACAGTCCCGCCCAGGAGCAGGTGGCCTGAGAGTGTGTTCCCTCCACTGATCTCCTGCCCCACACTGTGGTGCCTGGGGTGGTAGCAGCTGGATGAAGGTGAGATTTTTTGAGAAAGGGAGTGAGGCTGAGTGCAGAGTCCCTGGGGATGGGGACGAGGGCAGCTGCTGGACGTGCTGGGCGTCCATAGGACGTTTGCACCCAAGACCCCAGCCGCCCCATGCAGGCTGCAGCTCCTGTCCCTGCTGTGGGGCTGTGTCCTGGGCCCTAGCAGGGTACAGACGTTTCGGTCAGGGATGCGGGTAGCCGCTGGCAGCAAGGCCATTGACCCGTCCCCAACCGACAGGTGGTTCCCGCGCGGCTCCGAGGGGGTGTCCGGGCGGATCGCGGGGACAGGTGACAGCGGCGTGTGTGTTTGTGCGTGGCTGTGCCCGTGGCGTCCGCCGTGACCAACGCGTAAGACCGTACGGCGGTGGCCGCGGGTGGCGGGCGACCGTGCGGAGGAGCCGCCGCGCGTGCGTGTGGGTGCGGGTGTTGGGGGACCCACGTGGGCCACCCAAACAAAGGCGGTGCCGCGTGACCGAGCTCGCGCGAGCACGAAGCCGCTATTCTTCGCCCGCGCTCGTCCCCGCGGCTCCAGGGCGGGCGCGTGTCCCGCGGGTCCAGGAGCCCGCCGTGCTGGGAAGGGGCGGGAGGGGGCGGCGCGGCGCGCGGGTCAGGGGGTCCGGGCGCGCAGAGGGCGCTGCCCCTTTAAGGCCCGGGCGGGGCGGGGCGCGGGGGCGGGGCGGCGGCTGCGCAGCCGGGCGGGGGGCGCGCAGACTCCGCGCAGCGGGACGCGAGCGCGCGACCGGGCGCCGCCGCCGCCGCCGCCTCCGCGCTCGTCGCCGGGACCCGCGGGGCCGCCTCCTCCGGGCTCCCCGGCGCCGCTGCGCTCCGGGCGGGCGGCAGGTGCAGCGCGGCCGGGGAGGCGCCGCGGCGGGTGGATGAGAGTTGGTCCCGACCTCCACGCAGGGTAAGCGGGCTCGGCGGGCGCGCGCCGACACCCACACGGCCCTGCCCGCGCCCCGCCGCCCCAGCCCGGGAAACCGCAGCCCCCCGTGGAAGGCCCCGCGCGGGCGCGCCCCGCACATACGCCCGCCCCCGGGTCTCGCGCGTCCCGGCCCCCCGGGAGCGGGCTGGTGGAAGAGGCGAGGTCCCGGGGACGCCGGCCTTTCCCGGGTTCGGTGGTTTGGGGGCCCGGGCTGGGGTCCCCGGCGTGAGGCGGGAGGTGGAGGGTGGGGGGAGAGGGGCCCAGACCGGCCGCTGGAAGGGGTCAGGCCGGAGCGCGGGCGCGGGGGTTATCGTTCTCCTTTCCCGCTCTTGGGCGGGAGTGAGGAGGAGGAGGAGGAAGAGAAAGGAGCCCCTAGCCCCAGGGGTCTCAGAGGCGAGGCCGCCGAAAAGTTGCGGATCCCGGCACAGCCCTCCCCTTCGCGTCCCCTCTCCCCTCGTTTGAGATGATGAGTTGTGGTGCTCCGCAGGGGCCTGAGGACACCTTGGCTGGAACCCAGGCCGGCAGCCCCGAGGAGGTGGGGTGTGGCATGACAACCCCTGACCCGAGGCCCCCACCTTCCGGAGTACACCCTGCGCCCAAGCCAGCAAGCAGGGGAAGAGGGGGGCGCAAGGCCGGGGGGCGGAGGGGCTGCCACCAGAGCAAGACCCCTCCACAGGCTAAGCCCAACAGCTTTGCGGCTGTTGCCCTGCGTTTCCAGGGTTGGGTGGAACCGTTTGTTGGACTGGGGCTTCCTTCTTGCCTACCTTGGAGAGGAAATTCAGATTGCCGACCTTCCTTGCACACAACAAAAATAAGGGCCCTGGGTCCCAGACAGGAGGCTGGTCCAAGGGCTATGCTACGTTCAAAGTAGGGTACAGTGGTTGGAGAGGAGGGAGTTGGGAGTCTTGCCTCCCTCCCTCACCCACTCTGTCACCTTAGGAAGGGTGTTGAGCTTCCTGTTTCTCAGTTTCTTATCAGTAGATAGTGAGGGATGCTAATTGACCACCACCAAGAGGCTCCCGAGGCCAGGCACGCCCAGTGGTGCCTGCTGCTCCCTTTGCCAGGCTCGGGGAAGGGTTTGGAGTTTCCTTGCTCTGCACCGCATGCGGCCCTGCCGGACAAGTGTCCAGTGGGGACCTGCCCCTGGTAAAGGAGTTCAGGGAGCCCCGGGGAGCCTGCCGGGCCTTCCTTCTATCTGGCCCAGTAAGGGACCCTGGCTGGCCCGGCCTTCCTCCTGCCTTGGCCTTGGTGTGATTTACCCTTTTACCCATGCCGGTGATTAGGTAGGTGCCACTTGTGTCGCACTTTGTGACCTCGGGCCAGCTGGGCCTGAGCCCCACCAGCCCCTCCAGTGCTGGGCTCATTGGGTGCACTCGGGCCTGGTGGCCTGGTGGTGGGGATCCTGGGCCTCCTGGGGGGGCCGCCCCTCTCCTTTGACCTTCTCTTCTCTCCACTGGCCGCTGGTGTATAGAGTGTGGCGGTGCCGGGAAGGTGGGG
Organism: Myrmecophaga tridactyla; assembly: GCA_004026745.1. NCBI lineage: Eukaryota > Metazoa > Chordata > Mammalia > Pilosa > Myrmecophagidae > Myrmecophaga > Myrmecophaga tridactyla. Next base: position 60,676 of record PVIY010005444.1, read on the forward strand.
GCCAGGCCAGGGCGAGGCAGGGCCTACTCCCGCGACGTCTGGGTCTTCTTGATCCCAGAACCACTTCCTGGACCTATATGGGGGTGTCCCAGCGCTGTGGTCTGTTTCACTGTGACCCTGGGTGCCTCTCTCTCTTACGGAGGTGGAGGTGGGCATGGGGCTCGAGGAGGAAGAGCTGGGTGGTCTCTCTTCAAGCCGCTGGCCCTGCAGCCTACCCCGCCCTCTCTCCTGTCTGCAAGTCCGGCCTCAAGTGGATGCCAGCAGAGGCCAGCCCCAACTCCCGCCCAGCTCTCTGTCACTCCTGCCTTCCTCACCCTCCCAGCCCTCCCCTCCACCAACTATAAAATGAGAGAGGAGACTCACCGTGTTTCCTGAATCACCATTTTTTGTTGTAGAATAGAATAGAAGAGTGGTTTCCTGCACGATGAAAACAAGCGTTATTAGGTTCTAGTGATTCACTGTTGCTGGGGAGGCCGGGAGCCTGAGCTGATTTTCTCCTTTTGTGAAGAGCAGCGTGTGTGGAAGTGTAAGGATGCTACGGTATCGCAGGAAGTGGCAGAAATACACCCAGCCCCCCCCCCCCGCCCCCCTTGATGCCTAGGAGTTCGAGGAACCGAAGGGCTCTCCTGAGCTCACCCTGGTGTGATCCGTTTTAGTGGTTGTGAGACTAGGTACCCCAGCTCCCACTGGGGACCCCAGTGGACCCCTCCCCTTTCCGTGGAACACCTCACAGGGGCTCCTTCTAGCTTCCACTTCCCCACGGCTTGGGAGTGACCCTCTGGAATCGGGATCTGCTCCAGCTTTGTAGAAGAATGGGATGCCTGACCTGCAGTGGCTCTGGCCAGTTGCCTATTTCTGGGGGACGCCCCTCCTGGGCAGGTTTGCCCTCACATGGGCTGCGTGGCCCACCCGGCCTCTGGTCTCTCCTGTCTGGGGTTTGGCCCTCTGCATGGGTCAAGATGGTGGTGGTGGGGGGACCTCCAGCAGTGACTGTGGTGGGACGTAATGAGCATATCCAGCGCGGTGGCCACTGAGGGCAGCTTCCTGTGTGCAAGACGTGTGCCAGCTGGGAAGGGGCCCAGACTCCAGGGTGGCTGTGTGGCCTGGGGCTGATACCCACTCTCTGAGTTTCCACCTGCAGTACAGGGCTGTTAAAAGTAAAGCAGACTAGGGTAGGCCACAGTGGCTCAGCAGGCAAACTTCTCACCTCCTATGCTGGAGACCCGGGTTTGTTTCCCCGTGCCTGCCCGTGTAAAAAAAATAAAAATAAAAATAAAGCTGTCCAAAAAAAAAAAAAAAAAAAACCGAAAAAACAACAACAAAAAAGTAAAGCAGACCATTTTTGTCCCAAGCTAGGTCTGTGCTTGTGAGCTATGATGGCTGCTAATAGCGTTGGGGTGTTAGCCAAGCATCCCTGCACTTAAAGAACTCAGATGTGTTTTGGGCAAAATAAGACATGAGGTGTGAGAAATGAGCCATGGATGGGATACAGATGAGCTCAGGCAAGCGGCTTCTGTTTGCTCAGCCCAGAAAGCTGGGTAGCTGCTGGGAGCGGCTGCCCGGAAGCTGCCCAGTGGAAATTTGACCACTCAGATATCTGTTTGGGGGCCTCCGGCTGGGGGAACCCGGGAGATGGCTTGAGGACTCGACGGGCTTCCCAGTGGGTTTAGGTCTGTGTTTCCCTGGCTTTTCGGTGGCACGGCCCCTGCGGACTCATTTGGCCAGAAGACATAGGACTCTCGCTGACACCATTTCTAACGAGGATGAAGTTCAATTCCTGAACAGCTGCGTGCAGGTGTTTCTGCTTCCTCCTGGCTGGCAGGAGGCCTGGGAGGGCCTGGGTCTCTACAGTGCCATGGTGATTTAGCAGATCGCTGAGGGCCTGGCCCAGCCCGGAGCGGGCTGCAGCCACCCCGGAGCCCTGCTCAAAGCCTGTGTCTGCCTGATGCAGAAACGTGATCTGTTAACCTGAGAACGTCAGGGCTGGCTGCTCCGCTTTCTATTGCAGGCAGAGATGGAGCAGAAAATGAGGGTTTCCCTAATGAGAGAGAGCCCAGCCCTTTTCACCTTTGGTATCTGCAGGTTTCCCCATGAGTCCCAGAAATGGCTGTAGCTCTTGGTGTCACCTGGGGCATCTGAACCTCCCGTAATCAAGGGACCAGGAACAACTCACTCAGCACGGTGCTTTACAGTGTCCAGCAACACGGTGCGGGAGGGATGGGGAGACTGGCGGCTGGTAACTCACCACGGCTGACAGTGCTTCTGGGGCCTTCCGCCGAGACCGTTGGGCGTAGGTTATAACCGCGGGGCCAGGCCTGTTGCAGCCCAGTGGTCACAGCTCCTGCTTGCTGCGTGGGGAGACGGGAAGTATTGGCCTGCAGAAAAGTAACAGCAGCCGTAGAAATTGCTCAATATAGGCAGTGTGCTGTTGTCCATGCACATCCCACAGAGTCCTCATAACACACACCTTCACCCCATTCTGCAGGCAGGTAAACCGAGGCACAGAGAGGCGAGGCAATCTCCTTGGAGTTCCCAGTTAGTTAAGTGGCTAGGCTGGGGTTTGGGTCCAAATTCTGTTATCTAGCCACTGCAACCTTTTTGCCTCCATAAGGCTCTTTTGTAAAGTTCAGTGAAGTTTCTGACAGTGTTGTGAAAGATATAAGAAATAAATTCAAAGTCATGCTGTGAAGGGCAAGTCTGTCTTCGCTACTAAACATGGGTGATGGGATTGCTTACTCTGGGCCTGACGACCCTCTAAGCATGTTGTACCGTTTATTTTCACAGCACCTGGAGGTACGTGCTGTTATTAGCTCCCTTTCCTAGGTGGGGAAAGCTGAGGCACAGAGGAGGAAAGTGATATCCTGCAGCCACGGGCTGGCGAGTGGCAGAGCCGGCTTTGAAGCCCAGCACTGCAGGACAGGGAGAGTTGTGTGGGGAAAACTCCTGGTTGTGCCTCTGACTGTCCCTGGGCCCCAGTCTAGTTACCTGTGAACCAGGGGCTCAGCTTAAAATATAAAGGCTGGAGATCTGAGAGCTGTCTGGGTCCTTGGTGGCCATGTCAAGAAGGTGCCAGGTCGGGAGGCTGGCCAGGTTGGGTCCCTCCCATGGCCTGCCAGGTGGTAGCCGTGCTTTACCTAGGAGCCTCCAGGCTCTCCTCCAGGCTTGATCTTGGAACATGTGGGAGAAAGACACTGGCATTGGGGGCCGTGTTGCTGGACACTGTAAAGCACCGTGCTGAGTGAGTTGTTCCTGGTCCCTTGATTACGGGAGGTTCAGATGCCCCAGGTGACACCAAGAGCTACAGCCATTTCTGGGACTCATGGGGAAACCTTTTGGGCCCTATTGATCAGGATTTGCAGGGAGGTTGGGACTCCCCGTAAGCATTGCTGCTTCCAGCGAGTTCCCCACAGGCTCGGGCTTGGGGTTGTCTGCGGACAGGCATGTGGGCAGGGAGACAGGAGGCCCTCCCTGCACTCTGCAGCATGAAGTACAGGTTTTGGATGGCACCCCAATCCCACCTGCACCCCACAGCGGCCCTCTCAGGAGGGAGGCACAGCCTCCTTGCCCCAGCCTCCAGCTTCACCCTCTGTGGGTGGTGTCTTCAGGGCTATGCCTGGCACCAGCCCCCCGAGGGTGGGGCCTTCTCCAAGACCTGAGTAGAAACTGTCCCCTTCCCTCTCTTCCTTGGCGTGTGTTGGCCTGCTTGTTGCTGCTTTCATGCTTCCCCTCAGAGGCCAGTGCATAAAGGCAGGAGCCCTTCTGTCTTTCTGTCTTGCCCCATTTCCATCGTGCCTCCAGCAGGACCCCTGTGTGCATCTGGGGAACGAATGCATGCAGGCACTGCCTGTACTGGGTGGTGGGGAGGTGGTAGCTAGGGGATGGCGTGGCGTCTCCTTCTGCCTTGGGCTCACTCTGGAGCCTGGGGTTGAGGGATCAGCCATTAGGAGCAGCCTAAAGCCTGGCATGGCACACAGGCTCAGGTGTGCCCAGCAGCTGAGCTGTGCGTGGGTGCAGAAGGAACTCCCTGCAGGGGGTGGGGAGTGGGTGGGGCTGGGGGTGAGAGAGATTTTTTTTAACTTTTTTTATTGTATAATGTAACATATATATGAAGCAAAGGAAAAAGCAATAGTTTTCAAAGCACTCTTCAACACGTAGTTACAGGACAGATCCCAGAGTTTGTCATGGGCTACCATATCATCATCTCAGATTTTTCCTTCTAGCTGCTCCAGAACATTGGAGGCTAGAAGGAATATTTTTTTATTATCACAATTGACTTTTTTTTTCTTTTTTGTGAAAAATAATATATATACAAAAAAGCAAAAATTTCTAAGCATAGTGCAACAATCAGTTGTAGAACAGATTTCAGAGTTTGATATGGGTTACAAGTCCACAATTTTATGTTTTTACTTCTAGCTGCTCTAGCTGTTCTAAGATATTGGAGACTAAAAGAAATAGTGATACATTGATTCAGCAATCATACTCGTTAAACCCTACTTTCTGTGCATAGCTCCACCATCACCTTTGATCTTTCTATCCCTCTCTTTAGGGGTATTTGGGCTGTGGGCCAGTCTATCTTTTTCATGTTGGAAGGGTCTGTCACTAAAATGGGGTAGGGAGATGGAACTAGCAGATGTTCTGGAGAGGCTGGGCCCTCTAGGTTTCAGGGCTTACCTGGTCCAGGGTCCCATCTGGAGGTTGTAGGTTTCTGGAAAGTTACCCTGGAACTTTTGTAGAATCTTATATAATGCCCTAGGTATTCTTTAGGATTGGCTGGAATGGTCCTGGTTGGGGTTTGGCAGGTTATGATAGGTAGCAAAGTTTACCTGAAACTTGCATAAGAGCAACCTCCAGAGTAGCTGACTCTATTTGAACTCTCTCTGCCACTGATGCCTTATTTGTTGTACTTCTTTCCCCCTTTTGGTCAGGATGGTATTGTTGATCCCACTTTGCCAGGACTGGACTCATCCCTGGGAGTCATTCTCCCACGTCACCAGGGAAACTTTCACCCCTGGATGTCATGTCGCACATAGGGGGGAGGGGCAATGATTTCACTTGCAGAGTTGGGCTTAGAGAGACGGAGGCCACATCTGAACAACAAAAGAGGTCCTTAGGAGGTGACGCTTAGGCATACCTATAGGTAGGCTAAGCTTTTCTACTACCTACATAAGCTTCACAAGAGTAAGCCTCAAGATCAAGGGCTTGGCTTCTTGATTTGGGCGTCCGTAATGTTTGACAAAGTATCAGGGGTTTCCCCAGTGGTAGGAAATGGTTTCATATTTTTTATCTCCCACCCCTCAAGGAACTTTGCCAATACTTTTTGATTATCTGCTTAATGTATTCTAGGACATATCCAGGCATTACGAGAGGTTGGGTTTTTAAACAGCTTTATTGAGATACAATTCACATTCTCTGCATTTCACCCAAGAAAAGCATAGTGTTTGTAGTCTATTCCCAGGCTTGTGCAACCGTTGCTACAATCTAACTTTAGAACATTTTGTAACCCCAAAGGGATACCCCATCCCCATTAGCAGTTACTCCCCAGTCTTCCCTTCTGCTGGCCCTGGCAACCACTAGTTCACGTTCTGTGTGGGTTTGCCCATTTATGGGCATTTCATATCAATGGAATCACATAACGTGGCCTTTCATTTCTGGCCACTTTCACTTGGTGTGAATGGTTTGAGATTCTTGTGTGCTGTGGTGTGTAGTGATGGAGTTTTGCTCGATGCCTCTTGTAATGTGGTTTCTGGCTAAAAGTCATCCCAGGCTGCTTTTCTTAGGATATTCAATCTCACCGTGCCTTACTGGGCACCAAGGACTTGAGCTCACAGCAGCCCCTTCTGGGGTCCGGCTTTGTGCTTACAAAACTGCACCACTCTCCACGAGGATTATAATCTCATTTTCAGTTCACCAGGACCTGTATTCCTTGGCTTACTTATCATTTACATTAGTTGCTCGCAGGTCACCTCCTCCAGGAAGCCTCCCTGGCCTTAAGTTTCCCAGTGCCAGGATTAGTGCCGTATAGTCCCAATGCCCCAGGGACTGATCATCCTATGTGTGGTTGCCTCTTCACCCACCCGTCCTCTGAGCTGCTCACAGGCAGGTGTCCTGCTTTCCATCCGTCCCTGGAGTCATTGTTGTCAGTGACGGCCAGTGTGTGTGGTGAACGACTGCACGTGGGCATGGGGTCTTGCCAGCTGGGCCTTGTGGACTCTCTTCTGACCTACTGGCATTTGTTCCCCTACCCAGAATTTCTGTTTCCTGATTATCCTTCCACTATTGCCTGATCTCTGCTGCTGTGTCCTCCGAGTGTGTCACGGGCAGGGTGGGTGGGCAGTGGGTCTCAGTGGCCAGGGGCTGACATGCTGTGGTTGCTGGGCACAGCTGACAAGTGAGCCTGCAGCCCGTGCCCACCCACCTGTGGTGGCACTGGGCGACGAGCTACTGCTGCTGTGTTTAAAGTTGACTATTTTTTAAAACAGTTTTAGATTTACAGAAGAATCAAGCAGGGAGTACAGGGTATTCCACCCTGGGTTCTGGTATATTTCCCCACCCGTTTCCCCTGTTATTAACATCTTACACTAACCTGGTACATTTGTTACAATTAAGGAACCAAGATCAATATACTGTTGTTACTCCAGACCTCCTTAGTTTTCCCTGATGTCCTTTTTCAGTCTCAGGACCCCACGTTATATTTAGTGGGCACATCTCCTTAGGCTCCTCTTGGCTGTGATGGTTTTTCAGACTTTCTTTCTTTGTGCTGACCTTGAGAGTATTATTGGCTGGGTGTTGCAGGAAGCCCCCTTTTGGTATTTGTCTGGTTAAACAACTGGAATTCCTCGGTTGGAATTTGGATGTTTTTCTCATGATTAGACTGGGGGCATATATTTTGGGGACAAAACCACAGAGAAGGGTCATTCTCGTCATTCCAGGAGCACATTTTATCCACATAACTTATTACTGCTGGAGTTGGCATGGACCTCCTGGCCGAGGTGTGTGTGTCTCCACTGTGCCGTCACCCTTCTCCTGCTTTCCAGCTGTCCTTGGAAGGAAGTCACCTTGGTTCTGCTCACCTCCTTGGTGGGAGAAGAGCTATGTAATTTAATTGGAACTCTTCTGCATGGGAGATTTGCCTCTTTCCTTCCACTTATCAGTTTATTCAGCCAGTTACTTACAGCAGGGTGGATGTTGATTTTATACCTCGGTTTACAGACCAACACTATTTTGTTGCCTGAATTGTGCCAGCGTTGCCACTGGGAGCCCTTTCGGTGGCTGCTTTGCCTCTGATAGATCTCCATCACTGTGTACTTCCCTACCTTCTGGCTCAAAGACAGTCCAGGCCTGTCTTGGGTATTTCCTGGCCCAGTGCTCGGTCAGCTGGCTCTCGGGAGCCTTTGCCCTTTTACTGAAGAACAGTCTTAGAGACCAGGGTCTGGGGGCTGGGTGTGTGCATTGCTGCTAGAGTAGTGCTTCCGGGCCCTCTCAGCATCTGGCGCGAGGAGGCTGCAGCTGTGGGCGCTCACCTGCGCATGGGAGTAGCTGTTAGTACTTCTGCACGTAGCCATCGGTCTACTAGTTAAACAGAGTTCTTACGTCTCATCTCTGCTCGGTCCCACGTGAAGCGTCGCCCCGCTGAGCTGTCAGTCTTCACCCTGGCAGTCGGGCTCCTGGCCCCCACAGAGCAGGTCGGAGTTGCTCACTCGCACCCGCATGGGAAACTACCCTCCCGACCAGAGGACGGTGGCTCCGGGGCCTGCGGTCTGTGTTACAGGCCCAGCGGGCCAAGCCAGGTGCCCGCTTCCCCTGAACACTTCTGAGACTCATTGGGGGAAGAGGAAGGAAGCACGTGGAGCTGTCTTCCCCTGCCGGCACCGAGCCGTGGACCTGCCGACCGGAGCACAGACTCAGGCGTCCCTTTGAAATGTGAAAGTGGAACTGCCGTTGAGCTCCTAGGAGGCCTGGCCTGTGGGCATGGCAGAGAAAGGCTGCCGGCAGGAGCCCTTGGCACTCAGACGCCACCTAGACTGGGACCGTGGACGGGTCGCCTGTCCCCTCTGAGCCTGCTGCCCTAGCAAGAGGCCGACCTTGAAAGAGGAGGAAGTTCCTCCACACATGACCCACAGAGCCAGGCTGCACTTACTCTTTGTCCCTTTCTGGCAAATGTCATTCATTCAAGACTGCTTCCCAAGTCCTCATGCAGCTTCAGTGTAGTGAGGGATTTTGAGAAAAGAGAAGCCTGGGTGAGTAACTGTGCTTTGCTGCCATGGTCACTGCATCTCAGCCTCCATTATGTGCACTGGGCATAGTGTGCCCACTTTACTATACCAGGCAGTGGGCTGGGTATAGCACATTCACCTCAGTGTCCCGTGCAGTGGGCTGGGCATAGCATATCCACCATGCCATCTGGTGCAGCGGGGTGGGCGTAGCGTGTCCACCATGCCATCCTGTGCAGCGGGCTGGGCATAGTGTATCCACCATGCCATCCTGTGCAGTGGGCTGGGTGTAGCGTATCCACCATGCCATCCTGTGCAGCCGGCTAGGCGTAGTGTGTCCACTCTGCCATCCTGTGCAGCGGGCTGGGCGTAGTGTGTCCACCATGCCATCCTGTGCAGCAGGCTTAGTACACTCCCTGACTGTCTGGTGCAGCAGGTGTAGTTTGCCCACCTGGCTGTCCTAGCATTTGTAGGTCTTCCATCAGTGGGGCCTGTTGTTAGGTGCAGGACTTCAGCTGGAGGCTTTTGAGCAGAGCTGTGTTAGCCAGAAAATTTGCGATGGGAGGGTCAGTGAGGGCTCTCTCCCTTGCAGGGCAAGTAAGAGGACCCAGAGCCCACAGGGGATCAGACTGGGGAGAAGTGTGGAGAGGAGCAGCCTACAGGGTGAGGCTGCTGCACCCTCCCTCCCTTCCTCCCTCCACCGACCTGGCCCTGTGGGCTCTGGGTCAGCTCATTGAAGGCCAGCTTCTTTCCTAGTCTTCTGCTTGTTCCCCTGCTCAGGCTTTTCTCTGCAGGCCTAGCAGCATGGGCCAGGAGCAGGCCACCATCCTGCATGGCCCTCTGGAGGCCCATACCCCACCCTTGTCCCACCTGGGGCCATTGTTCTGGAGCCTCTCGCCTTGAGCCTTGCTCCACGTGCTCCTTCCCTGCTCTCTAGATTGAGACCTGTGGTTTCTCAGCCTGCAGATGCTCTTCTCCTTTCTTGTACGCTCTGGGAATATGCTCCGGCAGGGTCTGTGGAGCTGGGATACCTTCTGCTGCCACAGGAGCATGCAGGGTGAGTCATTGCCATCCTCATGTTCCGTAGTGGGGGTGCTGAGAGCACCTTAGCTGGGGGGCCCAAAAGATCTGGGAGAGATGACAGAGACACATAAGTATTGATGTGGGGTGCGGGGAGGTTGGCATTTAAAACCCTGAAGCAGCTTGCATAATTTAAATGCACACACGGCTCAGCAACAAGAAGACAAACACCCATTTTTAAAAATGGGCAAAAGACTTGAATAGACATATCTCCAAAGAGGATATACAAATAGCCCATAAGCACATGAATAGATGCTCAACATCATTAGCTATTAGGGAAATGCAAATCAAACCCACAATGAGATACCATTTCACTCTTTGGAATGGCTTCTATTTGGAAAAAAAGGAAAATAAGTTTTAGAGAGGATGTGGAGAAATAGGAACACTCATTTGTTGCTGGTGGGAATGTAAAATGGTGCAGCCGTTGTGGAAGACAATTAGGCAATTCCTTAGAAAGTTAGATACAGAATTACCATAGACCCAGCAATCCTACTTTTAGTATATACCCAAAAGACTTGAAAGCAGGAACTAGAATAGATATTTGCACACACATGTTCATAGCAGCATTATTCACAGTTGCCAAAATGTGGTAACAGTTCAAGTGTCCATCAACCAATGAATGGATACACAAAATATGGGATATACATACAATGGAATATTATTGAGCTGTAAAAAGAAACGAAGTCCTAAAGCACAGGACAACGTAAATGAACTTTGAAGACATGTTGAGTCGTGTTTAAGCCAGAGGAAAAAAAGAACAATTATTGGATTATCTCATTGATAAAAAATAATTGGAATAATCAAAATCGTGGCATCAGAATCTAGAATATAGTTTACCAGGGGCTGGGGTGGGGGTAGGGAAAGGGAGTTAGGGCTTATAGTATACGGGGTGGTTGTAAAGTTTTGGATATGATGGTGCACATTGTGAGTGTAATTAACAGAACTGGATTATAATTTAAATGTGGTTAAAAGGGGAATTTTAGGTTGTATGTATGTTACTAGAATAAAAATTTTAAAAGCAACATAAGACTGTAAACACAAACAGTAAAAACCTGTTGTAAACCATGGACTTTAGTTAAGAGTATAATTCTAAAAACACTTTTGCGTGAGCTGTAGCAAATGTACCATGCTATTGCACGGTGTTAATAATAGGGGTGTATGGGAACTCAGTGTTTTATGTATGATTGTTCTGTAAACCTACAGCTTCTCTAATAAAGAAAAAATTCACCTCCCATCCTGAGGAACCACCAAAATCACAAAACCTGGAATCCCACCCTTAGAAAAACCAGGCTGTAAGTAACCACCGGGGAGGTTCAGAACCTGCCACCAAAGGCCCCACGAGTTCTTCATGCGTTCTTCATGCGTTCTCTGCCCAGCTGCTCTCGCTTTATGTAGAGTCCTAATATAGTGGGTCAGGCGTCTGTCCTTGGGGAACTCTCAGCCAAGTGACTGGTGAGCACCTCCCTGTCGAAAGCTGGCCATGTGGGGAGGGGACCTGTGCTGGGGTGGAAGGTGGTCTCACGTTCCCCGCCACAGCTGGCCACGTGGCCAGGTGGGTGAATCACTTCATGGATGCTTCATCAGAGAAGCAAAATCAAGGTTTAAGTGTGGAGGGCAGTGGGAGACTGGTGGCTACAGGGAGCTCCTGGCTGTCCAGTGGGCTCTGGCCCCTGGCTGTAGCTGAGATTGTGCTTAGGCTTTTTTGAAGCCCCCCTGGACATGTCCCGTGGGGTCCTGGGCTGGCTTCGGGGCCCAGGTATTATGTGTAGCCTCTGGCTTTTGTGGTACCTTTCCTGTTCCATCCTGAGGGGATGGTCAGGACCTGTGTACGGGGCCTGACAACAGGGAGGTTGTGTGCTGTCCCAGGAATGTGCCAGCCATGTGGCTGGGAAGGGGACAGGGCCTGAGAGCCAGCACTGCCCGACAGGTGGAGGGGGTTGTGGAGGTGTGCCACAGGGCTCTGCCCGCACGTGTCCCGATGAGATGAGCAGGGAGCCAGTCAGATTCTCATCAGGGGAAAAAGGTGGTATTCTATTCCATGGCCACTGCCGTGCAGTTCAGAGAGGTGTGTGAGTCATTTCTGAAGTCTTCCACCTGAAATGTTAGCGTGGAAGTGGCAGAGGGTGTGGAGGGAGGGGCAGGGACAGCTGTGGGGCCCGAAGGTGCCCAGCAGGCTGAGCGTGGAGGGAAAGCTTAAGGAGGTGGAAGTGACGTGTGGTCATTACGGTGTCCAGAACTCCGCCTGCTGCCCAGCGGGGCTGAGATGCGTGGCTTAGCTGCTGCTGAGCCGATGGAGCAGAGGCAGTAAAATAGGACTCAACCTCTGGGAAGACCGGGGCGCCTGGGGAAGAGCACTGGGGGGACAGCATCGAGGGGAACTCTGGGCAGGCCATGCTCGGGGCAACGCCCAGACTTGGGGTTGGGGGCACAGGTGGGCATGGAGCAGAGGGAAAGGGAGCTCCCTGTCCAGGGGGTGTGGCTGTATCTGGGTCAAGGGACCCGGGACCAGCAGAGGACGGCAGTGTTGGGCTCAGCCTGGGCTGTCCAAGTGTCTCTCTCTAGGCCAGGTACCCAGAACCATGGGGTCTCAGGGTGGGCTGGCCGGGGACATGGGCTCCGATGACTCCTGCCTGCTGCTAGAGCAGGAGCACAGCCGAGCGCAGGGGTGCCTGGGGAGGCGGGGAGGCAGGGCCAAGGCAGGTCGTCCTTGTGACTGCCCAGCACCGCACCTCTGCTCGGCCGGGTGCAGCAAGTCCCTGGCACGAGCGCGTGGCTGGGCAGCCAAGGGGCTTCGGGGAGTGTGCCTGCCCAAGTGAGGTTGGCTGGCACCAGGCCTTAGGGAGGTTGGGCCACCCAGTTCTCAGGGTGTCCTGGGATGAGCACAGGTCTTGCTCACATCAGTATCTGCTGAGTTGGCTGTTACAGGGGCAAGGAAAGTGGATAGTAGGGCCTTTTCTGGCTGTTTCCTGAGCTTTTAACAGACCCCGCACCTATTCTTTAGAAGTTTTTAACAGTCTGTGGCTTTGGGAGCATGAGAGCATGAGAGCTCGTAGTGTGCCCCCAGGGTGAGGGCCGTAGCCACACCTGATCGGGGTGGCCAGGTGGTCCCCACGCTGTGCTGCCCAGATGTCGGGTGGCTGTGGGCAGTCCATGGCCCGGGGTGGCACCTGGACTAGGGAAGCCTGAGAGGAGCTCCTGGAGCTGCTGTCATCATCGGAGCGCCTGTTCCATCCCCTGTGGGCTGCTCCAGTCCCTGCAGGCTGTGAACTTGACCTTGCAGGGTGAGGGCACCTGCCTCTGGGTGTGCTGGCCAGCCCAGCCACACCTCCGTCCTGGAGCCTGGGTGCCTGAGGGAGGGGTGCACCGCTGCGAGCAGGACCGAGGGGCCCTCTTAACCTGGGTGGTGGCCGTGGCAGTCCACAGAGCCTCGCCTAGGAGGCCGAGCCCAGCCCCTGCCCTACCCTCCCCTGTAGTCCTCACCAGCCCACTGCCCAAGGTCAGGCCCTGGGTTTCCTCCTTGTGACAAGAGGGACCGATGTCTGGCCAGCAGTGTTCCTGGGTGGCTGGGCAGCTCTGATGGGGTCCACTTGGCTGCTCCCTGGCCATACTTCAATCGGGGAGCCAGGGGAGGGTGGGTGGGGCTGGGAGGCTATCACGCTGCCTTTCCGTCAGCTATCTCCGTGTCCTCCCTGGATGGAAGGAAACCTCCTTCTGGCAGAGATGGGCCCGGGAGCTCCGTCAGCCCTGCATGCTGAGTACTGTGTCGTCCTCACGCGGCAGGGTCGGGTGCTGCCTGCTGCACACGCCCACCATGTGGTGACTGGTCTCACTGATGGCTGGAGGAGATGCAGGGGAGGATCCCGGGGCTTGTAAGTTGGCAGGAGTGTGGTTGCCAGCCGCTCCCTGAGCCAGAAGTGGAGGGTCTTGCCCGAAGGCTGTGGTCCTGGCGAGGGAGGGACAGTCCACTGGGCCTATCCAAGCATTGCTGAGGCCAGAAGGTAGCGCTGAGCACAACTGAGGCTTCTCGTTTGGAAAATAGCTGGAGCAGGCAGGAGCTAGTGCCAGCGGACAGGCCCCTGTGCTGGGGACTGCTGCCCGTGATGAAGCCTGTTCCCCCGGGCCGTGTCCGCCCTTCTTTGCCAGTGGCGGGGTACACACATGATGGTGAGATACCCCCCACCTTGACCCCAAGTTCTCTAACCAGGGGTGTAAACAGTTTAACGTCACTGCTCCATCAGAAAGTGGATTGTGGGCTGGACCCTGAATTTACTGCAGTGGACCTGGGCGATGCTGATGGTCCACCTTCCTCAGGAAGGCCTGAGCCCCGCCCCCTTGCCCCTAACAGTTGCCCATGGCCTGGGAGGGTCAGCAAGGGACATTGGAGGCCACCAGTGAGCCAGCCAGTCCGAGACCAGTGCGGCTCCCCTCCTCTACCTGCAGGCTCCCCGGGGCAGGCCTGTCCCACATGTCGCTGCAGCCCCTGTACCTGGGAGGGTCGGGCACATACCTGGGGCATTGTGGCAGGCTGGAGGAGCGCCCCCCGGGCCTGTCAGCCTGAGTCCAAAGCCTGTGCCTGAGGCCTGGCTCAGACGCGCTTCCAGGACGGGGTCGGAGGCCCAGCGGGCGGGGGCGGGAGCTGCCCAGTATTCACCAGGTGCATGGCACAGGGCCAACCTGGTTGCTCTCCGCCCCTCCCCCCAGCTGACCTAATTGACAAATAAGTGTCGTCATGTTACATTGGGCAGGTGTGTGTACTTTGTGTGATTAAGAACAGTGAGGGGAGATACTGGCACTGGGTCACCAAGGGCTGGTCAGCCTGGTGCTGCCTGAGCTGGGCCGTTGGCAGCTGTAGCTGCTCTTCCCCTTCCCTCCCCGTTGCCCGTCCCGTCGGGCCTCTGCTCCTGCGCAAGGTCCGAGCTCCAAGCAGAGAGGTCGGCGCAAGAGGCCCTGAACTCTGCGCTTGCTTCATGGACGTGCCCACAACTGGCTTTTAAAAAGTCTCTGGTTACTGATTGTATATGTAGAATGGAATGATATATTAATGTTCTTTTGTTAAGTTTTTTAATTAATAAAAAGTTTAAAAAAAAAAAAAAAAGTCTCTGGTGTTGAACAGACTTCTCGATGGGCAACGTGCTCTGTGCTTCCGAGAATCGGGGGCGAGTTTTCTGGGTCTCCATCTGGGAGCCAGTTCCCCACATTTGGAGGCTGGCACTCTGTACTGAGTTTAAAGAACTTTGGCCATAAAGAGTACCCATGATGACCTATTTGAGAAGTATTTCAAAATCACTTACATGAATATTTTGTCCTAAATTCCATATGATTAGGAGGTATAAACTGTCCTCAATGATTATTTTTAGGCACTGACATAACCTCAATTACAACTATCCCCATGTACTTTTTTTTTAAGCATTTAACAAAATATAAAAGGAATTGATTTTATCTACAGAGTTCTCAAGTGCTTGAAAATAATGTGCCTTGTTAAATAACATCAAAACATTGCTTTACTAATAGCAGAAAGGTAAATCCCATGGAAACTCTTAAAAGGTTATCATAAATTCTGACTTAGACATCTGATTACTTACTGGATTTTCAGTTGCCCAGTTTCTTTTCTAAACCTCAGGTTAATCCGGACGCTGTGCAGTAGGTGGTCTTGATGTGATGCATTTAAATTTACACACCTAGAGGAGGGAAAGGGGGTTTGCTGCCTGTCCATTTAGCAGACGCCTTTCAGGTGCCTCTTGCCTACTGTACCAGCCTCAGGCAGAGGGCAGATTGGAGGGCCCCACTTGCCTCCTGCTTAGTGCCAACTGGAGGGGAAGCAGAAATGGGGTCAGCAGTGCCTGAAGCAGCTGAGTTTCCACGGCAGCATGTGGGGGTGGGCGGAGGGAGACTTGTGGGCCAGACTGAACCTTTTTCTTTTCATCTTTTTGGGGCCTCAGGTGCATAGAATGGGACAGATCATAATCCTTGGAGCATGCTGTGCTGTCATCATTGGCCCACATAAAATCTTCTTTGGTTTATTTACTTAGCTATTTTTAAATAATGTAATAAGGACTCACAAACTCATCATCACAACAAATCACGTCCAGCTAACGAAATGTTCTCTCTGCTTCCTCCACCATCGCACTGCCGACTATCCTGCCTGCACCTGTCCTTGCTTTCCTGCATCATGCCTTTATATAGCATTCCTGTAGTTTCCTTGAAAGTAGAGTTTTATTTTAGTTGTTTTAAATTTTGTTTTAAGGGTGGCATGCAAAAGTAATTATTTTAGAAGTTTTGTTTTCACTTAGTAGTATATTGCTGAGATTTGTCTGTATGGTTGTGTGAACATGTGGTTCATTCTACCATTTCCAGGATTTTACCATTTAGTGTTGCCAAGAACACTGTTGTGGGTTCTGTCGTGTGCATGTGAGTTTCTCTTGTGTAAATATCTAGGAGTGTGGTGGTGGGACGAAAGAGTGTGTGTATGTCTAACTTTAGGGGTGGTGCCAGCTGTTTGCAGAGTGGCTGTGCGTGTTACAAACGGTGAGAGAGACCAGGTGAGGGCCGTGGCCTAGCCCTTATTTCAAGCCCCAGTGCTCTCTACCTGCATTTCGCTGCTCGTGGGTGTTGCAGAGCCCCTCTCTGTGTTAGTGGACTCTCTTTCCTTTCTGAAATGACTGCTCTTATGCTCACTTCCCTGTTGTGCTGCTTGGGTTCTTGTTGAGTTATAGGAGTTCTTTATATATTTTGGATACTATTCCTTTGCTATTGTCTGTATTCATACCTTCTTCTTGTTTTTACTCTTTCTGATTTCTTATTAACTTCATAAGAGTCAAACGTATAAACCTTTTCTTTTATGGCTAATGCTTCCTGCATCTTATTTTAGAAACCCATTCCTGCTCCAAGGTCAAAAAGCCATTCACTTATATTTTCTCCCGAGAGTGAAACTTTTGTTTTTCACATTATAGTCATGAGTCTATCTGGAACTGATCTGCGCATGTGGTGTAAGCTCAGGATACAGAGTTGTCTTTCCATGTGGGTCATTTGTTTCTCTTCTAGCTCCAGGTATAGAACAGCCCATCTTTTCCCTGACCTGACAGTCATTTAATCAGACTTCTGCAAGGATGTGAGCCTGTTTGGGCTCTCTCCTCTCTTCCATCATCCTTTAGTCTACCCCTGCCCCAATTCCATACTGACTTAGCAAAAGAGCTCCACTGTTCAGCCCGTGGCTGGCCAGGCAGGTTGGGTGGGATGGGGCTGGGGTTGGGAGATGGGAAAGTGGCTTCTAGGCCAGGGCAGGTGTTTAAGCACAGAGGTGTGGGGATGCAGGTGTGCTCAGGGATGTGTGGGTGGGAGTTGGGGCAGAGGAAGAGACGATGGAGTGGCCAGTGGGGACCTCGCAGAGGGAGGCTCTTGGCAGAGGAAGGGCTTCACTCCCTGTGGATGTGGGGAAGCTCTAGGGGCTAGAGCCCAGGTGGGCAGACATCAGCAGAGACGTTTCCAGAAGTCGTTTTTCTGCCTTTGGTGGCTGCCTGGGTCACAAGGCAGGGGCAGATGTAGAAGTGCCTGGGGGAAAAGTCATGCTTGTTCCCAGCAGGCAGCTAGCTGTACCTGGGGACGGGAGCCTGGGCTGCAGTCTGGGCTGAAGATAGGGGCCGCAGAGGGCAGGCCCCTGGGTGTTAGGGCACCTCAGGCAGCCCCAGGCTGGGGAATGGGGCCCCACTAGCTGGGGTCCCACCTAGCACGTTCCTTCCAGCTCCCAGCTCTTGCCAGCCTGGTTTCTTCCTGGGTGGTTGGTGCCAGCACGTCAGGACCCATGACAGGCTTGTGTGAATTGGGTTCATTTCTGCCGCTCTGAGTAAAACGCCGAATAAATGGAGTGTTCCTGGTACCCACCTCCCACAGACCCGGTGGCCCAGCCTGTGAGGCAGAGCCCGAGGGGGCTGAGGTGCCACACTGCTGCCATGTGCCGCAGCAGGCCAGGCCTGGAGACGTGTGTCTGTCCGTCTGTCCGTCAGCCCGCAGACACCATGAGGGCATTTTACAGGTGCTTGGGAATGAAGCAAGATGCAAGCAGGAGACAAGGGCGTCTCTTCCAAGCCATGAGGGCGGGCTTGGGATCTCTAACTAGAGAGACTGAGATGCAAGGCTTGTGGGAGAACCTGCCCCAGCAGGTCTCAGTGCCTCAGGGTTCCAGAACAATCCAAGGGCAGATTTGGGGAAAATCAGCCCTCGTGACAGGCTTACATCCCAGTCGTTTTTGGAAGCAGACCCTTCGTCTGCTGCCGGTTTCCTGTGTTGTGACCTTCTGCTTAAGGCCACCCCTTGTCGTGTGACCACAGGCTGGCTGGCCACGGCTGACTCCTGTAAAAGCGAGGCGATGGCCCATGTGGCCAGGCCTGTGATCAATAGAGGTGCTGGGAGCCTGGAGCTAGGGGACCTCTGCGAGGAAAGTAGGAGGCTGTCGGCCCCGCACATGCCCGTGAAGAACTGCTTCCGCCCGTCTCCCTCACCCTGCCTGTGCCATGCTGGTCCCAGCACTGTGTCCCCACACTGTCCCCTTCCTCGCCGCTTGCTGCCCCTGTCCAGGGGCAGACGGTGGTCCTTTACTCTCCTGGGGAGGAACATTCACCGGGGAACAACTTTTGTGGTCAGCCATCCGAGTCATCACAGAATACAACCACAGTGGATGGGGGACAGGAAAGTGGCACGTGCAGGACTTTACCCCGTGTCCCTGTGCTGCCTGGGCAGCTGCCAAGCCGGCCCGCCAGCCCTCTGGCCTTCAGTCCATGCCTTTTTCCCCACCTCTGCTGCCTTCCCGGGTGGCCCAGGCAGCCTGGGCCAACAGGTGCTGGGAAAGGGCATGGGTCCTGGCCCAGGGACCCTGTGGCTGGAAAAATGGATGTGCTCCCCTGCCAAGGGGCTGGCCAAACCCGAATGCTCCCCTTGCCGAAGGCGCCTGCCTGGCCCTCAAGGATGCAGTGGCTTTAAGGAAGCTCTCCTGTGGCATGCACCCACGCCCGCCCCAGCTCAGTGCGCTAGGCCCAGCTGCAGCAGGAGTCAGGGGGCACGGGACTGTGGTTTCCCCTTGCGTCTCCTGGGTTGATGGTGACGCGGAGCCATGCACCCTGTGAAGAGGGAATCCAGCGCCAGCCTGCGGCCCGAGGCTGAACATCTTCCACATTTGTGCGGCCCATAGCCATCGTTTCCGCAGGTGGAGTGTGGTTGGAATGATGGATGTTACCTGTTACCTACGTCTCTGCCACCTGGGCACAGCACCTTCTCGATACCCAAGGGCCCTGTCAACCTCGGTGGAGGGCTGCGAGCTGGGCGAAGGCTTTGCCTGGGGCTGCTCTTCTCTCCGCTGAGCCTCTGGGCAGAATTTGTGTTTCTTTTTGGGACTCGGAGTTTAGGTCCTGAAGGTGCCATTGTTTTGGGATCTCAGGGACCCTTTCTCTGCAGTTCTGAGGGCTGGAGGGTTTACCCAGCTGCTGTCTCCGAGAGCTCGGAGGCCACCCCTCTCAGTTTTGCCTGCCAGCCTGTTAATCTGGTCAGGCCAGGTCTCACACCTGCTTTTGATGAGTCCTGCCTCCCTGGGGAGCCCGCGGCAGACCTGTGCACCTCCAGGTGGGGAGCGCTGTGGGCAGCCTCGAGCAGGACCGAGACGTGAGCTTTGATGTGGGAGGTCAGGCTGGGCTGCCTGCAGCTTCCTGGTGCCAGGTGTGGGTCCTGGAGCAGCAGCACACACCAGCCATTGCTCAGAGCCGTCACCTGGCAGGAGGCGTGCTGCCACGCCCGGCTCCTTTAAAGAGTTTACTTTAAAGTTTAAGAGGTTGGGTTTCCCAAAGAGGAAATAATCTGAACCCCCAAAGACGTGTGTGGAATGAGATGATGTGGTAAGTTAGAATCTTGTTTACAGCCAGACAAATATGCTTGAGTGGTCTCTCTTTCTGTTTCTGTCTCTCTAGTTTCAGGTGGTATTCTGGTATAGTTTTAATTAGGATAAAAAGATGTGCAGCTTTATTTGCAAGTTCCTATTCTGGGGCATGAAGTGTCTATGACATGTAGGTTTTTTATTTGTTATTTGCTTCTAGAACTTGCCTTTAAAATGCACTGAGAAGTGGCATGTTCTGGTTAGCTGCATTTTTTTTAGTTCACTAAGGATTTGGCAGTGGTAGCCTTTTTTGGATCTAACCTTGATGAAAATTCCAGCAAGATGTTTGGATCTCTTTTCCCGCTCTGGTAAGTGAAGTTGGAATATGGCTGTGGGTGGAGGGACAGAGGGATGGAGTTGCCATTTTGCGAATTGTTGTCATTACCTGGGTCTGTAATTATTCAAGGCTTAGGACATTGCCTGGGATGGGTTCCCACCTGGGGCCCTTCAAGTTGCCCCCTCCCCTACTTCTTTAAGACATGAACTGCCTGGTGTGGGTTGATTTGTTTGGCTTTGCCAAGTGCTGGGTTCTGGCCGACAGAGGGTTCCATATAGATGGGTTCTGGTCAGTTGAGGTGGGTGGGGGTCTCTTTGGGGGCATTTACCTCCATTGGGAAAGTAGCAGTGTCCATAGGCTGGTGGGTGAGGGGAGGGGCAGGGCAGTGGGGGAGACCCCGAGGTTGGACCCTCCTGCCAAGGCAAGTATGCCTGATAGCAGAAGCAGGAGCTGCGGCCGAAAGCCAGGCCCTCAAACCCCGACTGTGTAAACGAGAGTGAGGTCAGAGCCAGCATCAGCTGCCAGCTGGCCACTCTGATCAGCCTTGTGGGCCCATCTCAGGCTGGAACCAAAGCTGAAGATGAGCGTGGTGGGGAAAAATGAGCTGGGGGAGGTGGGGAGGGTAGGCAAGGATGGGCAGGTGTGTGCAGGCCTCTGATGCTTACCTGCTGGTGCTTTGTGGCCCCCAGGGGGCATGGGGCAGGGCCGGGTCAGGTCCGGGGGGACACATGGTCTGTCTCAGAGGCAGCCGGTGAGGTGTCCAGGGTGTCTGAGACTGAGAAAATCCATAACACCTACGAAGTTGGATTTTGGAACCTGTGCCAACAGGTGGGGAAAATCAGATAGTTCTGCTCTTGAGCCACCTGGGGGGAGGCGGCAGACCCTGTGCACCTGTAATTATGCAGGATGTCAGTGCCTATTGGTGTTTCAGAGTGTGAGCTATCATTTTCATAGTTGTGTTTTTGGATATCGATTTTTTTTTTTTTTTAGGAATTAAAATTACCTAGTGCCATAACCTGCATGTAATGTATTAGCTTCATTCTTTAGACTTGTCCTTATCACTGGAAGTTTCTACTAAAATGTTTCATAAACCAGCCACATGGAACTTTATTGACACAGAAGCTGATTTGATTTGGCTGCACCTCTTCCAGCTGAGACCGAATGCACGTTTGTTTTAATTGTCTTTGCAGGACAACGACTATCTGAAGGCCTTCACCCCGAGGGCTCCTGGTGGTAGTGTCTCTAGTGAGGACCTGGGGTCTCGCTGCCAGCAGTGCTGTCCTCCTGTGGAAGTGCCTGTAGATTGGGTGGTTGCTGCAGCCTCAGGGTATCTGGTCCTCTTGGGGTAGAGCCAGGCACACGGCCAGGTCTCATCATCCACGGGAGATGTGTTCTGTCACGTCACTGCAAACGCTAAGTTAGCAAATCCCGAAGCATTAACTTAGGGGAGATAAAGGGCGAGGTACCCCCAAGCCTCTGGTCACAACACTTTACCAATCCACGGTCTTTTTTTAATGTGTGCTTCTGTTAAAAGACACCGTGTTAAATATATATTATTGGTCTTTTAACATTTAACTCACGTCCAGGAGCCCTGGGGTACCTGCCTGCAGGAGGCTGGCCTGACACGCATGTTCTCTCCTGTAGGCTCGTTACAGCCCTCTTGCACTCAGGAATGCTAGACAGCTCCCCAGCGCTACGCTGGGGGCGATTTAAAACAATGCAGCCACCAATAAAAGCCATAGACATACGAAAAGTGTGGCACTCGAAGGACACTTGTTATAGTAAGAGGGCTGCAGCAAGACGGCAGAACATCGGCTTGTTCGACCAAAGTTGGGATTACATGTGTCGGGAGAGTGAAACTGTTCACTGCTTGGCTCATTTCTGTGATTTGGGGTTAAAAATAGATTTTAGCAAGTAGGCAAATTTGCAAGTACAGAATAATGGGAATAATGAGGTTCGGCCCACATACAGGCTTTATTTCCTGGGCTGCTCAAGCAAATACCATGAGATGGGTTGGGTTAAACAACAGGAATTTGTTGGCTCATGGTTTTGTGGCCCAGAGAAAGGTCTCAATAAAGACGTTATCAAGGCAGTGTGTTCTCCCCGTAGACTGGGGTTCTGGGACTGGCTGCTGGCCATGCTCGGTCCTGGGGGCCCCTCCGGCCCAGTGACTGCACGGGGCGGCCCCTCCCTTCTCTTCCGCTGCCCTTGAAGTTCAGCTTCTGGCTGCTCCCTGTGGCTTTCTGTCTGTCCGTCTGCATTTTATTCCTATTAGAAAGGGCTCTAGTAATAGGATTAAGTCCCCTCCTGACTGAGATGGGCCCCGCCTTAACTGAAGTCGCCTCATCAAAAAGTCCTCCTTACAGCGGGTCCACACCCACAGGAAGGGGTGGAGTGTAAGGACCTGTTTTTCTGGGGTACATACGTTTTTCAAACCACCACACTCCACCTGCTTGACCCCCCAGTGTAAAACTTTCTCAGTGTAAAACTCACGCATTCCATCGGAACATCCCCAAAGTCTTAAATCATTTCAGGAACATACAGCTCCTAACCACCACCCTACCTGTATGTGTGTGCTTATCATGCATATAAATCCTGTGCACATGAGTCATGTGATACATATAAATTTATACATCATGAATATTGGCTTCTCTGAGTTCACGCAGTGCCCCTGGTTCCATTCCCACGCGGGGCTCATTCTGCCTCCTGCCTCTGGTGTTTCAGACTCCCTCCTCCACCCTGCGAGATCCCGCTCTGTTGTGCACAGTGCAGTCACTTATTTGCTCAATCTTAGAAATACGAAGTCGTTTCAGAATTGATGACCCATACGTCCAGGAGAAAGGAACCCTGTCACTACTTCCATATTCACCTGGAACCCAAGAGCTCATCCCTCTGATGCACTCAAGTTCCTTGGGTTTGTTCACAGCATCTTAATGGGATTCGTTTGAATTACGCTTGAAACATTTGTTTCTGTTTGTGGAATCTGTAGACTTCTGCTTGTTCATTTGTTTCTGTTTACTTTGGGGCCCACTCCCTTCTTGGCTGGTTTTGCTTGTTTCCTTTTGGAGTGTGTGAAACACCAACAGGGTTCCAGACGGCGGATGTTCAGGACAGCCCCCGAGAGAAGCGGCACCCCCAGCCCGCGGCCCCATCCCCTCTAGGTCAACAGTCCATGGTGGTTCCTTCTTCCTGTGTTCTTTTTGCGCAGATGCGCAGAGCCATGTAGCATTGCGTTATTTCCTTCTCTCTTCACCAGCAGCAACACACCATAGATGCTCTCGGCTTGTTGCTTTTCTTCTTAACAACCTGACCTGGAAGTCACTCCTCAGCCATGCCTGGAGGTTTTTGGAGTTGCCCTCTCTGATGGCACCTGTTTCTGCCTGGGTATGAAATGGTGCTCGTACACTGTGTGGCTTTTGATTTGGTTTTGTCTTGTGCTAGGTTCTGGCATGTTTTTAAAACTTTTTATTTCTAAGGAGTTTGCCATTTGGGCTTTCTGTCTTGGGTCGTGTTACTTTCTGGTTCCGTTTATCTGCTGGTGGTTCCCCTGGACCCCTCAGTCCCACTGGGCAGGATGCAGGTTTCGGGGCGGTGCCTCGCCGAGGAGCAGGTTCTCCTCACTGCTGTGACATGCTTACTGGTTGTGCATGCGGCGCTGTCACCCTCGTGCCTCTCAGACTTAGCGCGATTCCTGGAATGCCTGTGGCCATGTCACAGTCCTTTCCCTGGGCCATGGCCTGCCCTGTTTCCAGTCCTGCTGCTTCCTGGGTGGCTCAGCTTTCTGGGGCTCCTGTCACAAAAACCACAGTCTGGTTGCCGTAACCAGCAGGAGTTTATGGGCTCACAGTTTGGAGAACACGGTGGTTTGGAGCTGTGTATACCCCAGAAGCACATGTGCTTAAACCCCATCCCTTCCTGCAGGCATGAACCTGTCATAAGTAGGACCTTTCGATGAGGTCACTTCAGTTAAGGTGTGGCCGGCCCAGTTAGGATGGGTTGTAAGCCTGCTGCTGGAGTCCTGGATAAGCAGAATGAAATTTAAACAGAGAAAAAGCCATGGAGGGAGCAGCCAGAAGCTGAGCATCATGGAACCCGAAAGAGAGGGGAGAGGCCTGGGAGGACGCCGTGTGCACTGCCACGTGGCAGAGGTGCTGGGGACCAGTACCCCACAGCCAGCCCCAGGGCACAGTCCCTGGGAGGAAAGCATCACCTCCATGACGCCTTGATGTGGACTTCTTGTGGCCTCAGAACTGTGTGCCAATAGATTCCCATTGTTCAGGCCAGCCCAGGGCTTGGTATTTGCTTGAGCGACACGGAGACTGAAACAGGCAGCTGGGAGTCCATACTCATGGTGGGGCGTGGGGGGGGGGGGTGTGCTGCGTTTTCTCGGAAGTCTACAGCCTGGATGGTGGCAGCTGGCCGTCCATAGCTCAGTCTCCCTCTGTCACACGCTGCCTCCCGTGCCTCCCACTTCTGTGTCCAAATTTCCTTTGCTTATACAGACTGTAGTCACACCGGATTGAGGCCAGCCTGATGCAGTTTGGTTTTGCCGTAGTAGGATCTTCGAAGGTCCCGTTCCCATCCATAGGACCGGGACAGGATTGGAACACACCTCTGTGGAGACGGTTTAGTCTCCCACACTCAGCAACTGCACGTGTTGTGTGGGGCCCTGCCTTACCTGCCTTGGCCTCACTTTGTGCCCCCCACCCCGCCATGGCCTTGGGGCCTGTGGGGCCATAGGAAATCCCTGGGGAGGGACTCGTGCTTGCTGGACAGTATCTGAAGTGGGCTTCTGCCATCTGCCCTTCGGCCTGGGCGGTGACCAGCTGGTCTCTCGTCCACCTTTCGGCTGGGAGGTAATCATCTGAATGTGCTGGGTGTCTGGCTTGCACAGTAGGGACTTCGACATTTTCCTTGGAGATGTGAGAGCCACAGCTGCTGTGGCCACGGTGTCCTCCTCTGGGCATGTGTTTGCTTGAGAATACAGTGAGCCCACCCACAACTCTGCTGCTGACCAGGCTACCCCGGAGCCCTGTTCCCCTGGGGTTGCTTGGGACCGCATCCTCCACCATGCTGCAGCTCTGGCTTTCCCCAACTGTACTCCTGTGACCTCACCTCTCCATTACAGTGGCATCTGGCATTCACTGAGTGCTGAGTCCAGCCTGCCCGCCACAAGCTGCTGTGTAAGCCTTAAATGTGCCAAGACCCAGAAAGCCCTGAGTCAGCAGGGTGGGGGTCATGGGCCCAGACCGCTCCCTCCCCCATGCAACCAGACAGGCCCCTGTCCACCCCCAGGTTCATGACCAGCTTCACCTTGTCCTGACTCTTGCTCCCTGGTAGTGGCCCTGGCCTGCCCCCACGGCCTCCCAGGACTGCGTGTTGGCCCACTTGCTCCCTGATCAACTGCCCGCTCCCCTGCCAGCTGCCCACTCTCCCGCTGGCCCTTCTCCTGGCATGCCCACCCCGGCCCACAGTGCGGTGAGCCCTTCTGAGGTATTTGGCCACCAGGGCCTCGCCTGCCTTTCACTCTCATGCCCTCTCGTCCTCCCTGCTTGAGGAGGCGAGCGTCACGTGGGGCAGTCTTGGCCCCACTGCGTCCTAGAACCATGGCTGTGGGGCGAGCATGGGTGAACAGGTCAGCACTGCCCTTACCTGAAAGGCCAGGCCTGTGGGGAGGCCTCAGCACAGCGCCCGTTTGTTGTCTCACTTATTTAACCCTGCTGGACAGGGGCAGGCCTGGGGGCAGGACCGCCTGACCCAGCACACCATACCCCTTGATTTGGGGCTCTTGCCTGCCTTGATTTGGGGGCTCCCACCTGCTGCATGCCTCACTTGGCCTTTGTGCCCACCTACTCTGAGGCCAGTCAGGGCTTCTGTGTGAGAACCAGCCGTCAGTGCCCCGTGGAGCCTCGGATCTGCCTTGGGCAGCAGGCGTGAAGCAGAACTTAAAGTTCAGTGTTTTTAAATGGCATTTATTTTCCTTCAGACCTTGAGTTTTGTAGCTGAGGTATAAATCGGGGGCTGCTGAGCTCCTGCCAGGCCTCTCTGCCTCAGGGCCTGCTCTTGGCCGGGGCGGGGGTGGGGGAGGGTGTTCAGCCAGCCTACCTTTGGGGCCACCCCAGTGCCAGCTCAGCAGGACCTGAGAGTGGTCTCTAATTACGGTTGAATTGTGTCCCCCCGAAAACGTGTGACCTTCACTGGAAATAGGGTCTTTGAAGACATGTTATGAGTTAAGATGAGACAAAAGTAGTGGGCTGGGCTCTTGTCCAGTCTGACCAATATCCTTATAAGAGCGGGGATATGCACCCCAGGGACAAGCACCGAGGAGGGGACCGCAGAGGCAGACACCGAGGCGTGGTCTATCAGCGGGAACGCCCAGGTTGGCCACAACCCCCAGGAGCTGGAAGAGGCAGGAGGAGCTTCCCTGGAGCATCCTGGGGAGCCCGGCCCTGCCCACACTTTGATTTTGGACCTCTGGCCTCCAGAATCGTGAGAAAATAAATTTCTGTTTTCTCCAGCCCCGGTTTGTGGCTCCTGGGACCGTTGCTTTCCCAGGCTGTATGGTGCTTTGCATGTGGAGAGCCTTTGCAGTGCTCTGGGCTTGTAAGCATCTCAGTGAGGCCAAAGTAAGATCAAGTTGCAGGAAGAGAAGGGGTTTGGAGGCCCAGGGGCTGCTTCCCTGTGGCTGTCCAGGGCCCCATAGGCTGACTGTGCAGATTTGCCCTGTGGCTGGTACCTTCTTTACGTCTACTGTGCTCACTTGTTCGCTTGCTGCCAGATCCTTTCGGTGCCTGGCCCTGTGCTGGCCCCAGGGGCACCAAGGCGGACACGGTGTGTTCTGACAGCCGGCAGGCTGGGCACTAATAGGCTGGCCCTGCTGTATTAGACTGCTGGTTTCTTGGAGAGGGCGTGGTGGGGGTCCCGCCTCCCTGGGGGGCACAGGGTCTGAGTCCTGAGGGTGTCGTCAGGGGGTCCCACCTCCCTGGGGGGACAGAGTCCGAGTCCTGAGGGCATGGTCAGGAGGTCCCCCTCCCTGGGGGGGCAGGGTTTGAGTCCTGAGGACAGATTGAGGTTTTCCAGGCAGGAGGTAGAGTTCAAGGCTGGGCAGGACATTCCTGGATGCGTTCTTGGCTCTGTGTTTCAGGATGTGTTTTTCTCTATCTTGTTAGGTTTTTCTGGAACATTAGGGAGAGCCTGCCCTGAGGCCCTGGGGACAGCTGTCCAGGGGAGGGTGGTGTCCTCTGCCTCGGTGGGACAGGCAGGTAGGATGGGAGAAGCCTCCCTGGCACCCGGCAGGAAGAACAGGGGACAGTCTGCTCCCTCACCTAGCCCCTTCCTGTCCCACGAGCACGACACTGTCCAGGCTGGGAGGCAGACCCCCACACAGGCGCCTGATGCTCAGGATGTGGAAGGATGCCAGGAATGCGGAGCAGGGGTCTGCTGACTTCCTGGTGGTGGGTCGGAGGTGGCAGGCCCGGTTTGAGTGCTCTCTTTCTCCTAGGCTTTCATTGCTCCAGGACAGGGTGAGCTGTAGCCCTGAGGGCATACCCAGCTCACCACCTGGTTTTGTAAATAAAGTTTTATTGGAACACATCCGTGCTCGTTTTAAGAATGAGTTGTCTCTGGCTGCTTTTCATGCTACAGCAGCCAAGTGGAGACGCTGTGACAGAGGACACTGGCCCACAAAGCCAAGAATACTTACTTCCTGGCCCTTTATAGAAAAAGTGTGCCACGCCCTGCATTGGAGGCTGCTCTCTGCAGTCAGGACACGGGTGCACTCGAACACTGAACCACGTTTGGAGGGCTCGGGTTGGATTTTGTCCCCAGAAGCCATGTTCAGGTCCTAAATCCAGGGTCCGCAAATGTGACAGTATTGGAAACAGGATTTTAAAGCATGTGATTAGTTCAGATGATGTCAAACTCGAGTAGGCTGGGCCCTGATCCAAGGTGATGGGGGTACTTGTGAAAAGGGGAGAGGGGGCACAGAGAAGTATAGAGAGAAGGCGGCCCGGGAGACGGAGGCAGATGCATCTACAAGCCAGTGAGACCCGGGCACCCCAAAGCCAGGAAGGGCCAGGTGCACATACCTTGATTTTAGACTTGCGGCCCCCAGAATTGGGAGGCAATGACTGTCTGTTTTTTTAAGACCCCAGGTTGTAGGATTTTTCCCGGCAGCCCTGGCAGACCCAAGGAAAACAATCTCGTCTGAAAGAGCAGTGAGATGGTGCCCCTTTCTGCTTTCGGGAACTTGGGCAAGGCCCATGACAGGAAGTCATGATGAATCCCCGGGAAGGGGAAGCCACTTCCCTTCCAGCAGCCTCCTTGACCACATTGCCCAAATCCTGGTTGCCAGGAGTGATGGGGAGCATTGAAACAAGAATTCTTTCAGTGTGCTTCCCACAGCTTAGGTTATGTGTTTATGCAGGACAGATTTTGGGCCCACCTGCTCTGAAGGCTTCAGTTTTCCTGCGATCCTTTTTGTTTAAAGCAACGTCTATGTGGTCCCTCTGCCGTTCTCTGCCTCACCGTCTCCGAGATGGAGGGCCTGTGGTCAGCTGGAGCTGGCATTCGCTGCCAACAGATGCAGCAATAGGGGCATGTGCTGGGGAGGGTGAGCTCGGGACCTCTGTCCAACCTCCCTGCTCTGCTTGAAACTGGCTTCTTTGGAGAGAGCACGGGCTCTGGACTTTGTAGCGTCCCTTTATTGCTGCATGTTCTGCTGGTTCTCCTCTCATCCCTCACGCCCCCAACACTGAGTTCCCTCATCTGTGAGTTGGTTCAGCAGGGCTCGTCAGTGCCCTTTCAGCCTGCTTTGGGTCCGTCTAAGAAAGGCTTGCTGGGTGAGAAGTTGCTCCTCAGAGTCATGGGTGGAAGTGCTTGCTGACCTTACCGCAGTTTCCTAACCATTGATGCTTTGTGTGCTGGCCTCAGCACATTGGGGCACGATCCTCTCTCCTTGGTGTTGGAGGCTCACGGGGGCTGGGGGTTGGTGGGAAGACCAGGCTGGGGGCTTGTCTCTACTTACCCAGGTCTCCAGCGAGCCTGGGAGACTCCCCTTGGGGTAACGGTGCTGGGGCGAGCCTGGGGCAAGGCAACGTGCACACCTAGGCCAGGTGCCAGGTATAACCTGGCAATGTGCGTGGGGGCCTGCTGACCTCCGTGTTAAAGCCTGGGAAACTGAGGCTGAGGGACATAGGCTCAGCCAGGCAGCCTGTCTCTGGAAGCCTGGCTCTCAGCCGTCTGGGGTCCCAGCCTCTTGCTCCCAGGGTCTCTTGTCTGAACCCCCCCATTTGGCTTCGGGTGTCATGGACCCCTGCCGCTGCCTGTGGGCCCCTCTCACCTACATCTGACCCACTGCAGCATCCACATGAACAGGTGGCGGTGTGCTCCCAGAGGGCTGACGCGAAGTGTAGAGAGGCAGTGATGGGGAGCACTTTCAGACACTTCTTTGGGAAGTGGATCTGAGTTTTTGCTCTTGTCACTGCCACTTGCCATGCACATGATGGAGTCCTTTCATGTGCCGTTTTGGCTCATCCTCTGCCGTGGGGCTATTTTTTATTGTGTGTATAAAATATCGTATCTGCCATTGTAAACGTTTTTTAGTATACAGTTGTGTGGCATTAGTTGCTTCTATAATGCTGTGCCACCATCACCATCTTCTGTGCCCCACAGAAACCCACCGTGAGTTCTATCCCCCCTCCCCACAGCCCTGGTAGCCCCTCACCTGCTTTCTGTCTCTGTGAATTCTAGGTATTTCATAAAATTACGATCATAAATATTTGTCCTTTGCATCTGGGCTTGCTTCACTAAGCAGGTTTCATAGTCCACCCGTGTCTAGGATGTATCCCGGCATTGTTTCTTTTTATGGGCTGGTCATTATTCCATTATATGCAGATGTCATTTTGTTTATGCATTTTTCAGTTGATGGACACTTGGGTTCCTTCCACTGTTTGGCTATTGTGAATAATGCTGCTATGTACCTTGGCGTACAAGTATCTGAGTTCTGGCTTTCACTTCTTTTGTGTATATCCCCAGAGTGGAATTGCGAGTCATATGGAGATTCTGTGTTTAACTTCTTGAGGCGCTGCCAAACTGTTTTCCACAGCAGCTGCGGCAGTTTACATTCCCACCAGCAATGCACAGGGTTCCAGTTCCTCCATGTCCTTGTTAGTATTTGTAATTTCCCATTTTTTTGGATAGTAGCCATTCTAGTGGGTATGAAATGATCTCTCATTGTGGTTTTGATTTGCATTTCCCTAATGGCTAATGATGTTCACCCTCTTCTCATTTTTGCCAATTGGCCATGTGTGCGTCTGTTTTGGAAACATGTCTGTCCAGGTCTTTGCCCATGTTTTAATTGGGTCATTTGTCTTTTGGACAGTTAGAATGTTGTTGAATTGTAGGAGTTCCTTATATATCCTGGATATTAAACCTCTATCAGGTATATGGTTTCCACATATTTTCTCCCATTCTGTAGGTTGTCTTCTCACTTTCTTGATAATGTCCTTTGCCCAGAAGTTTTAATTTTGATTTTTTCTTTTTTTGTTTGTTTTTTGGTGTCATATCCAATTCCAAGTATGAGTTCCTGAAGATTTTCTTCTATACTTTTAGCTGTTTTAGGAAATAGATCCATCTGGAGTTAGGTTTTGTTTTTTTTTGTTACATGTTAGGGTCCAACTTCATTTTTTTGCACGTGAATTTGCAGTTTTCCCAGCACTGTTTGCCGAAGCAACTCCTTTGCCCATTGAGTCAGAAATCAGCTGACCATAGATGTGAGGTCACCTATCTCTAGACTTAAGGAAGTGGAGGAGAAAGTGCTGACGTTCGGGTTAAACTTAAAAGTGTCTGATGCCTGTAGCCACTGTGAATGGCCCAAGAAATTGAAGGGCTATTCTTCTGTCATTAGAAAACTGTTACTTAATTCAGCAAAGAAACTTCTCACATCTTGGACTGATAGGTGTGGCTCTGACCCTGGTCTTCACTGTGTCACCTTTAGAGTGTTCTTGTTAAGGTATCAGAAAGTATCCACCAGCATCGATGTTGGGACCATAACGTTTGTCAGGTGCATCCATCATTTGAAGGCAGATCAAAGTTGCAGCAGAAGTTAATGGCAGTATTTGAGTACTAGCTCACCTCAGGTCAGGAGCACAGGCTCACCCCTGAGTCGGGAGCACTGACTCTGGGAGCACGGACACCTCCTTGAGTTGGGAGCACCGGCCCTCCCCTGAGTCCGGAGTACCAGCTTCCCCAAGTCGGGAGCACTGACTCTGGGAACACCAGCTCTTCTGAGTCAGTAGCACAATCCTAGTTCACAGATGAGGCCATCTCAGATTTCTCATTCTTTCTGACTTTAGTTTCCACTGGTCACCTTGGCACTGGGGTCACAGAGCCAGAAGCTCCCCCTGCCAGCATTAGAATTCTAGGGTCTGCCCTCTGTTTGCCCAGCCCCATGCCCACCCCTCTGCCCCACAGGGCATCATTTTGTTACAGTGCAGATGTGCTCAGTGCATCCCAGAGGGGGTTGGGGCCTGATCTGCGCAGGACAAAATGCCCCTTGAAGATGCTTCCTCAGAAGAGATTTAAGTGTCCTCTTGGGAAACACCAGGTTGTTGAATCTTCGGAGTTTTTTCATAAGTTTTTACAGATTTGAGAATCTTGTGCTTTGGCAAGGCTCAGTGTCAGTAACCTTGGTCTGGTACTTTGCTTTGAGAAGTCTCTGCCAGAGAAAAGCTCTGTGCGGCCCGTAGCTGGGGTGCAGCCCCCAGCAGACGCCGGCGTGCTCAGTCCCTGTCACACAGAGTGGGCACGCCCGGCCCGTGCCGTTGTGTCCTGCCGCCTCTGAGCAGGTGCCTGCCGCGCGTCCGCGGTGCACCACGCCCTGCTGAGCTGGACCCGGTTCCTACCCCTCATGGTGCCCGAGAGTCCCCCGGAGATGCAAGCAGCCCGCTGCCTGTCGACCAGTGGGTGGGTAAACAAGATGCGGTCCATGCGTACAGAGGGCCGTTATTCAGCCATAAAAGGACTGAGGTTCTGACACATGCTGCAACGTGGGCGTCCTGGAAGATGTCACCCTGAATGGAAGAAGCCAGACCCAGAAGGACAGAGGCTGTATGATTCCACTGATGAAGCCTCTAGAATAAGAGAGGACATGGGAAAGAAGGTAGATTAGGGGCCAGCAAGGCTGGGGATGCAGAGAGGGGAGTTCTTCCTGATGGGCACAGGTTTGGGGTGAAGTCCGGGTACTGGATGGTGGAGATGGTCACCCCACATTTGAATGTGATTCATGCCACTGAATTATACACTTAAAAATGATCAAAATAGAAGTTTTTATGTTGTATATGTTAGCGCAATTTATAAACAAGACTGTGTGGGTACAACTCTGCTCTGAGCCCAGACACAGGGGAGGCCATTGTGGGTTTTCAATAGGACCCACAGCATCTGATTTGCCCCTAAAATGCCCACTGTGCCCACCGTGGATAAGGGGTCCGTGGGGCTCAGTGGGCAGTGGTCATGGTGCAGTGACCTGGACCAGGTGGCGGGGAACGGGGATGAAGAAGCAGATGGATGTGAGGCCTGGTTTGGGGGCAGAGGGCAGAGCTGGCTGTGAGGCAAGGAGCAAGGAGATCTAAGGGCCCTTTGAGGGTCTGGCCTGAACAGCGGCCAGCCTGAATGCTGGGGGCAGAACGGGAGGCTCTCCGAGGGCACTGAGAGTTGCTCTGGCCTCTTTGTGTCACTGTTGAAGTGCTGATGAGACACTGAGCAAGGCACCAGACAGACTGAGTGGAGCTTGTGGGATGGCCAAGTAGGGACACAGGCTGGGGGTCAGCAGGCCGCCTCCAACGACTGTGCCAGCCTGGCGGAAGTGAGACGAGGTGTCTGGTTCCTGGACAGTCCTTATGCCTGGAGAGCCTCTGTGCTGGGCAGGGGCCCCAAACCTAAGCTTTGTATTGGAAGGTCAGCAGCCGTGTCGGGGCACAGGGGCAGTGGTCACACAGCAGGTCCTCTGACAATCAGATGCCTGCACTTGTCTACCTTGGGGCTCCTGCCCACGCAGGGCAATCTGGGGCCAGGTGCATGGGGCCTGTAGGTGTGGGGTGCACTGGATGGTGGGTGGGCCTTGGTCATTGCACCCCCCCAAGATCCTTGTAGCTACAAATAGTGCCATCTCCTGTCCATGCTGTTGTCTCAGTCAGCTGCTTACCTGGGGATCTTGCTGCAACCCCAGGCCTTGGTGACAGCCATACTTAGGGCCTGTCCGTCCAGTGGACAGAGGCATGGCAGAGGGCCAGATGCCTTCTGGGGCTGTTTTGGGTGGGGGAGTACGGATGTTAGCTCTTGCTGGACCCTTGTGCTCCCCCTCAGGAGCACCCTTTGGGAACAAGGGTCAGCTTTCTGATGGAGAGCGGGTGCTGTTTTCCTGGGGACTAGGGGGAGAGCCGCTAGATAATGACAGGGTGGAGGGCGCGCTGGCCGCTGAGCCTTGGCTTAGGGAGCTCCAGGCTACCGGGCTACAGAGAAAAGGGGTTCCGCCAAGATGCTCTGTGCTCTGTGCCCAAGGAGGGTGGGCAGAAGAAACAAAGCCCTTTGTGGTACCCAAGTCCAGGGTTTCCAAAGCAGCGTGGTTTGGTGCCCCAGGGTTGGCTGTGGCTGTACTTGTCCCATCCTGCAGAGGGTCTGGCGCTGGGGCCGGAGGCCAGCAGGGCTTGGGTGCCGGCACCTCCTTGCGACACAGGCACAGGGCTCTGGGGTCTGGAGAGTTCCTTCGGCAGGATGTTTTCACTCTGACTGCACCATGCCCTGGCGCACATGTGTTCACACACTCCACGTCCACGCAGCTCTCCAGGACAAGGGGAACCTGAGACCGCGGCTGGGAGAGGGACTTCCTCATGCATCTCCTTCTGGGTGGAGGTGTGGGGCCATGACCCTCATGGGTGGGTGGGGCCCAGGGGCGGCAGTGCCACCCCTGTGCTCAGTGGACCCAGAGCCAACCTGACAGCAGCATGGGCTCCTGTCCAGGCGGTCATTTGGTCAGCCTACCTTGTGACCCAGGCCAGAGCCATTGGCACAAGCTCTGTGCAGGCCAGCAAGTTCCGGATGAGAGCAGGCCGCGCTGTGGGAGCATGCAGGGGGAGGTACCAGCTATCGCTCGGGCCCGGGAGAGCTTGGCCTCCACGTCTCAGGATTGGGTGCAAAAAGGCAGGGCAGGAGGTGAGACGGCACCGCCAGGTCACCAGGCGGGTGTGCAGGAAGCCACTGGGGGCTGTGTGTTGTCAGTGGGGTGGCTTGTAGGTGCCCAGATCAGAGGTGGGTGTGTGCCAGGTAGCAGCTCCAGACAGAGTGCATCCTGGGCATGGGGAACGGAGGTGGCAGCTGCAAGTGGGGAGCTGGAGGGGTGAAGGAAGGCTAGGCT